>CM074960.1:17843024-17860054 GCA_037577455.1 Pangasius macronema
CACACACACACACACACACACACACACACACACACACACACACACTTCATGAACACTCCATGAACATTTCGCCTGGTCCTCATGTGACAGTCGCTGTCAATCCCAAATAGAACCTGAGCCCCTTTATAGGCGCACTACACAGGGTATGACACAATGGTTTGTCTGCCCTAGATAGTGCACAAGCGATCATAGTGCACGAGCGATTTGAGATCAAACCCCGGTGTTGGGTTGTAGCTTTCACGTGACCTGATGTGAGGATGGCGGAAGTTAGTAGTCGGTCTGGATGTGCCTCAGCAATGGCGAAGTTTGCAGTTTTATTTGTATTTTCTTTATTATGTACCTGCAGGGCACAAGTGCCTTTAATCATGTGGACCAGTGATGGGTATGTTTTGTATTTTTAATGTTTAATTTAATCTTGTATGAACGAGTTTTCCAGTAAGCTCTTTTGTCAACATTAGCAGCCACAGTGGCAGAAAAATGACTTTTGTTATTAGCTTATTATCTGTAAAGTATTAACCAGCTAAGGTTTACTGCTCACATCTGTCTGCAAAATATTTTTATTGATTATTGTATGAGAAATATTTAACTTGTCTGCCTTTAACTACTGCCTTGTCTTGGATCAGATCAGATCAGATCAGATTAATGCTAATTACTAAAGCTTGATAAGCCTGATAGACTTCTTCTGAACCACATACAAATATTTATGTTTGTTTTTTTTAATCATACATATTTAAACATGTGATAATAAATAGGCTACTTGTACACTATTATATTATTATCTTTTAAATAACATTTTCTTAATTGTAATTGACACACACACACACACACACACACACACACACACACACACACACATATCATCACAATGCAAGTCATCTTCACAAGAATATGAAGGGACAATAAAATAATTGCCACAAATATAACTATTAATATCCAGTCACTCTCTTTTTGTAGTAAATGAATAAAAGGAGCAATAAAAGCACCGACACATGATGGTAACAGCGGTACAAGTTTAGTAAACTATATCATGATGTTATTATATTACAATATTGATACATAATCATATTGCTAAACTAAAGCAAGAGTCAAATACTAGCATGATGATGTCATTAGCCTCAGTGAAGGGCTAGTGAATTATAGGACTGGCAATATTGCACTCTTCGAAGATATTTTCATGAATCACAATATCTAGTCATGTAGGGATGCGCCAGTACAATACTCAGGGTAAGATATCCAGGGCGACAGTGGCCTGAAATGATGGACTGGTATTTGATTGTTATTCATTTACCTTCCGGTCTGATTTGTTTTATGATGGGAATGTGTGTGCTGTGGACTGACACAACCTAGATCTTGCACAAAAAGACAGGACACTGACTGTCTTAAAGCCGCCTCCTCCAGGATGTTTCATATAACATAATTATATCATAGTACATAATACTGGTTACTAAGAGGAGCGGCTGTAATATTGGCATAAAAAAATTGGGATCTGAGCATAATCATTTATCATTTCGCTGAGTTGAAACAGCACTCGCGCAATTTGGAAATTGAAAATTCAAATTCATTTCTTATTCCAAAATATTACATAATAGACTACTGAATGGCGGAAGAGAAAAGTGTTCACGGGTTTGAATCTTAACAATGCCACAGCTATCTGAGAAGGGAAGCCAATGGAGCAAAACTGGTCCTGCTGTCTGGGTGGGAGGGACTGCCTGCTCTCTCTCCCCTGTCAATCACAGACACTGTAGCCAATCCTGGGAGTCTGTGAGCTCGTGTATGCAGAAGAGGGTAGATAGCGCATTCCTTAGAGTGTGTTATGCTGCCCTGTGGTGCAGCATGAGCAGCAGTTTGAAAAGATGCCTTTGGCTGGCTTCACATGTCTCAGAGGAAGCACGTGTTATCTCTCATCCTCTTTGGTTAGTAAATATCATATGATGGCTGGTGGGAAGGAATTGGCAGGTGACTGAATTGGGGGGGTGGGGATAGTACAAAATGAAATTATAGATTAGGAGCTGAGATGGAGCACACAGTAGTGTTGAATCCAGCACTCTGAATCCACCACAACACTAACCAGGATAAAGTGGTTGCTGAAGATGAATGAATGAATGAACTATTTAATAGAGAGCTGCATAGGGGGTTCTTATTAAGTCTGCCTGGGGCTGGGCATCTGAGAGTTATTCCACGAAGACATTTCCATGCCTCCTCTTGTTGTGATGGTGGAAATTCAAAACGTTAACAAATGGACGTTCTCAGCAGGGTCTCCTGATTAATGGTATGTATTACAGTATGTAAGCTTAACTGGGAGATATGTGCCAAATGTGCTCTGACAAAGGCACCCATGATGCACCTTGTGGCGTAATTAAGCGCAATAATGTTACCACGTTGTCATATCGATCACTCCTAGGCAGGCAAGAGATGAAAATAATACTGGCACGTGTCTCGACTAAGCACTGCTTGTTTACGTAGGTACACTTTCCCAACCCTGGTTGAACCAACAGCTGGTGAGATTGTCTCCGGCGCGAAGCTGGCATCCTATCTGAAATCAGCCTTGACAACTTCTCCACACAACGTGCTGCTGTTTTTACAGGACGAGGTGAGAACAGTGATCCTGACTCAACTCAGTCTCTCAGTGTAGTGTGACCCTGAGACACCGCCTCACTTCCTCTTAGAGTTTCCATAGGAAACACCAGAATTACCACACATCTTTTTTTTAAGGGAACTAGACTATAACGACTGAGAGTATTACATAACTATGGAAGAATTAAAGTCAAGTCTATCTTATACCACAGCGCTGTTGAATTCTCAATTCCGATTGGTCAGAAGGTGTTGATTCATTTTCTATAACAGCGGCTCGGACAAATCACAGGTTTATATATTAATGCGCTTGTCCTAACACGTTGTAGTTTCTATAGTAACAGCTAATTCACAAAAACACAACGTAAGTAACATCTGTAATTGCTGATATGGTGAAGCGTTCTGTAAGGAGATGTTTATTTAGCATTTTGGAAGGAGTCTCCAGTGTCGGTATTTTGCAGCAGTCAGAGGTTGTTAAACTGAATGATTTGTATCCAATCATATAACTGATTTTAAGTAGAGAATGCAGTGTTGAAAGGATGGCAAGAACGAGAGCTGTGAAACTTGCACAGCCTTCCGTTTTTATTAACACGTTTAACATTTCTCGTGCTCCTCTGCGCAGTTAAGCATGGATGATTTCACAGCATATGGCGGAGTGTACGGCAACAAGGAAGACGGCGTCTTTGTAAACTTGGAGGTGAGGCTGAATTTCGTCCTAAATATGTCTAAATGTGCCATGAAAACGTTTAACCTGCATCTCATATTGTTCCTGAACGTTTTTGAAAGGCTTTTTGTTTTTTAAAAGGATGAGCAAGGTCAGGTCTTCTAACTGCAATAAAATAGAAATGATATTGTAAATGTAAACATAAATCAGATATGATACGGTCACAGACGAATTGCATATGAACATTTTTTTAAGTTAAGAAAAAAGCAGAAATCTTAAAATTAACATTATATAAGCAACTCCACCCAAGATCTTTTAGGAGGCTAAGTGGATTATTATTTTTTTTTTGCACTCCAGTCCGCATTACAGACGTCCACTCCCATGGTGCTGCCATCTCTGGCCTGGACTGCAGCCGACTCCGTGGAGGAAATCTTCCAGCAGGAGCTCGGGGTTCCTGCACTCACCATTGCGCTGTCAGAACTCGGCCAGCTTCAGCTGAACACAGCACAGCCTTCTCTACTGGTCATCAGGCTCCCATACACCACTGGGTAAAGCACAGCATTGCACAAGGGGTTTGCGTTGTTAGCTTGTTGGGTTAGCTGTCTGAGATATTATGTTTTGAGCATTTGTCCTGGGACTTGAGATTTGGCCTGGTATAAAAATTCTCCAAGTCTCAAACCTCCTCTTGGGGAACAATAAAGTTAAATAAACCATCCATCCATCCATTCATCCATCCATAAAAATATGTATAAGTGCAACTTATATATAGGAGATTTTTTTTCTTTGTTTGACAGTTCCCAAGCAAAAGAGCTTCTTAGGAAAAATGGTGAGTTGTCATCTCCCTTTTTTAAACATATGTATATATGTGTGTGAGTCTGTAGTTACTAACTGCCCTCTGTTGGTAGATGAGACCATTGGATATGTCCTGACTATACTGCGTGCTCAGAGTGTGCCTTATACTGCTGTTTACACCGGCCTGAGACCTTCTCATGTAAGGCAGCACCACACCGATCACAAACCTGACAAAGCCATAATTCAAATTCAACCGCACGCTGTACTCACAAAAACATGATAATTCACACTCGTACATGGTGGAAAACTGATTATACTAATGTTAACTGTAGAGTGCTTTAAAGAGAGCAGGCATTCAGCCTTATTTATCAATCGTTTAATAAAGTTGTGTGTAAATGTTTGCGTAAACTAAACCGAACTAAGAAATTCCACTGGATTTACACTTGTTTCACTTCTATGCCAAGAAAAATATTCAACAGTGTATAGAATATTAATAATAACAAGCGGGAGCTAGATCTTCTGTCAGTTGATTAATTAATGCCAGTAATATAAAACGACTGGTTTTCACCAAATTTTTCTCAACAGAATTCTTAGTCCTTGACGTAGTGAAATAGCATAAGGATGTGTTTTTGATATAGAAGTGATCCTGATGATTCTATTCTGAGTCTGATTTGGGATCTCTAAATTGCTCTGGATAAGGGCATCTGCTAAACGCTGTAAATGTAATAAAATCTATTGATACTATCGATAGTATAGCGCTTTAAAAAAAAAAGTGCAGTAATTCATCTAAATTATATGATCTGAAGTCAGTCTACTCAATATCTTGAATATCTTGTGTAAACGCTCGTACTAATGACTTGCGCATAAACGCGCTCGCATCCAGCTTGATAAATGAGGCCCACGTCACAAAGCAGCGTTACAGAAATCGACGCAGATCTATACTTGGCTCGGTTATGAGCAAGACAGAGGAACCTCTTCTGAGTGACATCCGATAGTGCGATTATGAATCGTCACTCATAACTCTTCTAAAGAGTAAACTATAAAGTCAGACAGTACTAAGTGTGTTGAAAGGATGTTGTGAATAAGAGTCCTGGGATGAAAGCAGGACCGTCTTTACGATATGTGCAGCAGTTCTTAGAAAGTACAAATCTGTTATGGCAATAATATCGTCTTTATTTTATTATGATCTTATAAATAACAATAAGGTTATAATAAATTAAAAAATGATAATGAAATGTCCACTGTGCCATACCTCATTGTTTCTTCAGTCTGACAATAACATACTCAGGCTTTTGCTACAGGAGTTTAAAAAACTTTACACTCCAACCCAGGGTTACCTCGCTGTTTATTAGCTTCACACCATCTTTCCTCATGCATAGGTGATTCAGGACACGTCCATGGCTTGGGAATTAGCAGGACGCTCGCTGTTGCAGGCATCAGCAGAACCAGCCGTCAAACCTCCAGTGACTTTCAACAGCACTGAAGGAAAGCCTTGTATTCTGCTCTGGGCTGATAAGCTAAACATCAGCTATGACAAGGGGAAGTTTTTTGATTTGGGCTCTCTTACTTTCAATGGCTCGGTCTCTCTGGATGGTTCTTTCTGTAATGAAACCTTTTCCAGGTGAGCATTTTATCTAGAAGTGAACAGAATTCATCTTTCATTTGTTTTGGGACAAAACATTTAGATGGTGATATATTTTTTGTTCCAGTCTTGTCCTGAATTATGAAAATGTCCTGAATTTCCGCACCTTCAAGCTTAGGTGAGTATTCAGAATGGTTCCTGGTGTACTTTTGTGTGTTATTGGTTAAGCATTTTTTTGTGAGGCAAATAAAACATATATAGTAGTGAAACATCTCTGGTTCAACCACCAGCTTCTTGATGCGCAAGATCTTCTTCCCTGTGTCGGCTCGTAACTGGACGGTCATGGAGCAGGTGGAGCTGAACTATGATGGCCAGATGGCCATCTTCAACGCCAGCCGTGGAATCTACGCTCCTGCCGAGTATTCCTTCCACTGTCAGAAAGTGAGCAGTGATCAGAGCCCCCTACTGGTGCCACGCAACGCGAATGACAACGCCACCCGCTGGAGTGTCCTCTTCACTGACTTCCAGGTACCTTCACACTCCACATCAGCACTCTTCAATATGTCTTACATGATCTTCAGAAGTTCAGATGTTCCAGTCATAGCTTCATATTGTAATCGAGGTGTATGCAGAGTAAACACACACTCGTGTACTATCTTGTGAGGCATGGTAGAGCTTACGTCCTTAAGCCCTTGGTTAAAGCTCAAAGCAGAGTCCAGGGTTCTCCAAGGGATCTATGGTCTTTTTTCCTTTTCTTTTTTCTTTTTGTTAAAGCAGTAGAAATTACAATCCAATTACAATTATTATCACTGTTTGTTATATACAGTATTCCTATAGTTATTAGCCAGTTTAATTTGTCACTTGAATTGAATAGGTTTAAGCCAAACCTCAGTACCTAAAAAATCAGTTAGCGTATGAACAATGCCAGGTCGGACTTTATGGGTGTTCTGTCGGGAGAATGTTCAGCAATAAACAGCTCCATGGCTCCAACAAATAGCCAGAATTTCATTGTACACAACCGACTAATGGGCCTCATATTTGAATAGTTGGATTATGCTAATAAAACTAATCAATGCAACAGACTGCAAAAAGTTTTAAGATATAAGAAATGCCATTAACCCAGTTATTTTGGGACTTGCCTGAGGGGGGGATTGTTTGGGAGGCTGTGCCCTATCTCCAGAATCCAATCTCTATTTAATGGTGCAATATTTATATTGTTTTCACTATTACTTATAATAAGTAACTAATTTTCCATCAGAAAACAAAGCACCCAAAAAAATGCAGTACTGTATTGGACACTTAGTCATGCTATAGAAACACACCCATTTTTTTTTTAGGCCATTTAGGAATACTTACATACTTAGAACAACCGTATATACAGGAATATTACGATGCTTGTACGCATATAAACGTCGTATGCAGATCGAATATAGACCTTAAACGGAATTCGATGTGCATGTGATGTAAATGTAGCCAATAAGTGGATTGTTGCGTTTGTGGCCCTGCTGTCCCAGGGGTCAGGGACTAGAAAATCCAGTAATGTGCGATGGGTTGTGTTGGTGGGTTTTGTTCTTGGGTCCAGATTTTGCAAGTTTACAGCTTTGGTCATAAATCTTCTGTTAGGTGTTGAACCATTCTTGCACTGGTTTTTAGCTTCAGTGTGTTTTGCGTCTTTATAGCTGTCTGTCATTACTGGCGGATAACGAGCTGAAGTTAATGAAGATATCTGGCTAGCTACTGCACTAATGCAGATCAGCTTTATCACAACATGTATTCCCAATTTTAGTCACAAGTTCTCGCGATTCAGAAAAATGGAAGACTGAATTCCTTCATAGAAACATTTGGCAGATTTGAAACGCCGTTCTTCTGCTTCACCACAGAAATTGTTTACAGAACCTAAAAACCTCCCATCACTTGGACTCACTTTAATAATGAATGTCTTTTTAAAACCAGATCCAGGGCTTCAACGTAACTGGGAATTTCTCGTACGCCAGCGACTGTGCCAGCTTCTTCACACCGGGAATCTGGATGGGGCTGCTCACTTCTCTGCTCATGCTTTTCATCCTCAGCTACGGCCTGCACATGATTATGCAGCTGCGCACTATGGACCGCTTCGACGACCCTAAAGGCCCTAGCATTTCAGTGCCTCAGAACGAGTAATTCGAAGCCAAAGCCAAATGCCTTTCCGGTTTCATTTTTATTGTGTTTGTGCTGGCGTAGATTAGAAACCTGTTTTCGTTCCAGAGGATCCACGTTGTACAGATCACGCACTATGCACGGTGTTTATCCTGTCGTTAGCACTACAGCCTCGTGCTGTTTCAGGTACAGAATCGGTTCATGGTTTTGCCAACACCTTTTTTTTTCAACATTTGTGCAACATTTGTACAACAGATATGCAATTTCCCTTCTGATGTAATATTTCCTGAAGCAACAGTGCTTCTCATTAAGTATTCTTTGCACCACTAGAACACACCCAAAAAAAAATACAGTTCACATTTAAAAAAAAACAAAAACAAATTCAGCTGTTGCCATCCTGATATTGAATGTCTTATACGATGCTAAACCTGCTACGTGTATTTGATACCGATGTAGTACTTGCCAAAATGTCATATGCCAAATGTACTACTGAAGTGTCCTTGAACAGTTTTATCTTTTTTTTTTTTTTAAATATATACTACTGAAGTGTCTTTTAATACCAAAGCAAAAACAAAAGCGTGGGGTTTAGTCATTAATATCTATGAACAACTGTGCTGTAGTGCTACTTCTTCCCTAAATCTCTCACCTTCTCACCAAACATCCCCGAGTTATAGCTGGGCATGTGACAACAATATGTGAGGAATAAAACAAATTGGGGAGAAATTATTTTTGTTTATTAAAGAACATCATACTTTTTAAAAAAAAAAAAAAAAAAATCAGTTTGTAGTTACACCAAACAAGTTAGTTCCTGTTATCACTTAGTTTATAGCAGCACCAGTCTTCTTTTCCCCCTCTCTCAAAGTTCATAAGAAAAAAAATAATAAATACGCAGCTTGTCACGTTAGAGACACTGCAAAGTGCAAAGTCGTCCATCCTGAACATGTTCCCATTGTCAGAAAGGTTACAGCTTTACGTCCGATTTTTACATAGCACTGACACTGAAGACTCCTTCCAGAACTGCTTAAGAAATCTCTCGTCATCATTCACTTTTTTTCCATGTTTATCTACTTTATCAAGTCACTGTGCGAGTTGTTACTAGAGAAATGATAATGTATGACAAGTGCATTAATATACACCTGTGATTTGCCTTGCAAACTGACACTACTGTCAGAGCTGCTGTTCTAGAAAAGTAACCACACAACAATGCTGTGGTGTAAACTGCGATGTTTAACAGTGAAATCCTTTTTAATGTGGAGATTCAAAGTATTAGCTCTTTCTCTGCATGCCAATCAGGAGGGCGTGACCCACGCAGGCAGCATTTTCAGGCCGTGTTCAGGCGCTCTCAGAAATCCTGTCGCTTTATATAGATATAGATATAGATCACCGTTCACGTAAATGCCATCAAGGACACAACTGTTGCCCCAAATGTTTACAGATTTCTTCTTTACTGTTAAAATGCTGTCCAGTGCTAAGTTACTAGTCAACATTACCTTAATTATAAAAATGTGGAAATTTACAGTGTAGTAATGAATTAAATTTTCTGATACTTATACTGATCCTTAATTTAGATTGCTATTTTTTATTTTATTTTATTTCATAAAAACAGTTCTTGCTTAAGAATATTCCCATTGTAAGTCCAGAAGGCTGTGTAATTTAAAGAACACTTGGCAATAATTTAAAGCTTATATGTATATTTGTGCCATTTACCATTATATGGACATGAACAAAAGAAATATGCTTCTGAAATAAATCTATTTATAAATGAATTTGGTTGATGTTGTTTGAAGTGATAATGGAAAAAAAAGTGTTGTGGGGGAGGGGGAAAAAACACCACCTTGGGAACCATTTGAATGATTTGGATTTCCGTACCTCAGATATTATTATATGACCTTCATCTAACTCAAAACAAACATCTTTATATTGTAACATGCAACACGTCTGAAATGACTGGAAACACCCGCCTCCAGTTTACCCACCTTCCAAGAGGTCATTTTTAGTGTTTATTTACATGTATTTATATTCAGAGTGGATTCCAAGTGTGACCGAATCCTCGCGAGTCCTCGGACCCAGCATAAAAGATTTGCTTAAGGGCAAAGTCCTGGAATTTGAACACACAACCTCGTAAATACTACTACTAATCCTATTGGCTTTATAGTTATTTGTGGTTTAACTCTCAATTCAGATGAAAATCCAGATCATTCGGAAGTAGAAACATTCTGTCAAATGAATATCCACAGCCTACAAGAGACGTCTCTCATAAAAGAGCACAAAACTATACCTTTTATTATTGCTAGGGTGGTACCCTTGTGCGCCTTGTGTGTATGTGTGTAAAATTTTACCTAGGTAAAATAGCTTTACTTTAAAAACTAACTACAATCCATTTATGAACCTTAAATCATTTTTAATGGTGCAAAGAGAAAGAGACATATGAAAAGGTACAAATGAATAAACCAATGCGAGACAACTCCAGCGACAAAGAAAGCCAGAGTTTAGTATTTTTTCCCCACTGAGAGTGTGAGAGAAGTGATAAAGGGAGTATAATGGGTGATTGCTTTAAATATCATGGGACGTTTGAAAGACACAAGGTCATTGTTGGAAAACCTGAACCAGACAAGGATGTCTTACCAAGAAAATGGGCCTACCTTCTGAATAAACACATTTAAACAAAACAAAACAATTCATATAATTAATATCTGAACATGAAAACTAATACAAAAAAAAAAGACACAGACAGTTTATTGGGTGAAGATTGCATGCCTGAAACAGTATATTTTAATGGACATTTGGCTTCATACATACTTCAGCATTTTAGATTAGTTTGAATAAAGGAAAAGTCACACTTCTGAAAAGGAACAGATTCATTTTTGGATATTTATACAGCCTCATGTAGCCCAGAATACAGAACGATCGCTTTTTTTTTTTTATTTTAGTACTGCAATTCAAAACAGATCACAACTGGCAGGAGAGCAAGCAGTCTTGGGAATTTATAATGCTTATTATTTTTATTAAACTAGGTCTAGGATATTGTTTTCACACTAATGATAATGAAGCTTTCCTGGAGAATGTGTTGGTTAATTGAAACATGAATGATCTGTGAATGCTCCGTGACGCAGCATGTCTCGCATTCTGGAAAATCTACTAATTCTCCAGATTCCCTCAGAGCCTCTGTGGACTGGCTTCGAAATGCAATCTCTCAAAAAAAAAAAAAAAAACACGTTTTAGTCAAGCCAAAAAGAAACGATAAAGCCCCCTCTTCTGATTATAACCACGCCGCCGTGTATGGCTGTAATTGGGCAGTGACTACGTTTCAGTGGAACTACATTCACGTCTGAAGTTCGTGTTTAATTCTCAAAAAGGCGATTAAAAAAAGTCCGAGTATTTTACGTCACGTTTCACACGCAGTGAAGTGCAATGCAGTGGCATGGATTGCTTTAAACAGTGGTTCACAGTCTTTTAACACATTACATTTAATTCTTAAATAAAGCAATCCCCTGCTGATTAATTTGCATTAAAGAGACCAAACAAAAACGCAGTGGAAGGTTTGCTTTTTTTTTTCTTTCTCTCCACCTCACTAATGAAAAGCAATAGCATGTGTGTCGTAATTCTTTTTTTTTTCTATCAGTGAGACTGCATTTCACTCTGGCATGGATTCTTTTCCTTAAGGACCAAAACATTATGCCATTATGTCCCCCGCCCAAAAAAAAAAACCTAAAAACATTCAGTTTTATAAATGTTAAATGTTAACCAATATGTACAAAACAAGTTACAAGACAAAAATTCTGCCAGGCAATCAAAGACATTAAGATCACAAGCTATATTGAGTGCTCAAACACTGGCATAAATAAACAAAAAAAATAAATACATCAGTGTAGAATCTACTTTCTAGCTCAGTGCTATGCTTATAAATCCTCCGTTAAGTGCAGCATGGAAAAAAAAGAAAGCAGTCAGATTACAAGCGATACTGTTATTGCTAAAAAAACACACACAAAATGGGTTCGAATCCTTTCTGGATTAAATTAAATTAAGGCTTTGGAGATATTTTGCAGGTATTATGTACAAATGTTCCTGTTACATGAACAAGTCAAACAACCATTTTTTTTTTTTGTATTTTCTTGTAACAGTCAATTTTCAAACTGAACATTTAGTCTTATAAAGATTATAAAAGATTTTAAAGACCATTAAAGTATAGTCAGGGAGTTCACTTGCTAATTAGCAAGTTGAGTTTCGTTTGAATTTCTTTGAATTTACTTTAGCAGAACCAGACTGCTGATTTAAGAGCTGTTTACAGAGTGCACCTACTGCTACGAGTCATGTTTACTGATGATGTTTAATCACGTTAAATACTGCTGCCTTGTGCCAGGCTTTGGTACACTGTGGCACAGTCTCTCTCGGTGCATACACGCTACACTTTGAGGATCAGGCACGAGCACATACTCCAGATGAACAGTGGTACATGTTTCTGAGTATGTGGATTTTGTGAACACGGATGAGGATGAAAACATTACAAATGCAGGAGATATCAGGATGTTCTGGTTAAGGGATTTGTCTACCATTTCCTTGTTCGGTCCCTCTTTTGTCACATGTAATACTTTGACGAGTCAAAAGGTAAAGTCTTTAGGAACAGAGCCAAATTGTCCTGTTTGCATGATTACTCTTTTACATGTTGACTCTTGCAAGTGAATAATATACACGAGGCAGTGCGAAGGACAGAACTTAAAAACGGCACAAATTAGGGTTCGGTGTTATATGTGCCTGACACTAGGCCAAATCAATTTGTATATAGTTTTGATCTATGCTGTAGAGTAGGTTTAGTAGTAGTTTAAAGCACAAGACATATGGCTTAAGCGTCCACACTTTTTTTTTCTCTCTCTTCTTTCCTTTTTTAAATTAATTGATAATTCTAGCTCAGAGTAATTGTCACATAATATTGTAAAGCAGAGGTTCCCAACCATCGGGCCACAACAATGGGGCTGTGAAGGCATTACACTTTCTATTGGTGAGGAAAAGTCTCAGTTAAGCCAAGACTGTATTGGGATGGAAGCTTTCAAGCTCTTTAATATGTATTTTGTCATCATCATGCATCACTACAAATGATATTAATGGGTTCTCTTCCATTATCATCATCTCCAAATATATATATAGTCCAGTCCATTTGTTAAAATGGTTGGGAACCCCTGTCCTAAGACCAAAGCACACATTCACACATAATCTGCCAAGAATAAAATGACTATCATGTCTAAATGTTGAACAGCTCCGATTCCCGGGACCGATTTCTAGAAAAAAGGCATAGTGGAAATAAACAACCTTCAGAAGACAGTGTGACAAGTATATTTCTGGGCAATGACAGGAGTTAGAAGCATTAAGCAGATGAAAGTCATTTGCCAGGAAACGTTTGCTTACAAGGATTGGAAAAATAGTCAAATAAACAATAGCATGCCTTTTTTATAGCAAGCTTAGTGATCAGATTAGTTACAAGTTACGCTACATTCACACCAGCAAGCGACATGTGACTGTTCATTTTCTGTGCGTGTGACAGCAAACAAGCGACATCTGAATGGTTTTTTCCATTCTATGCAGAGTAGGTGTGACTCGATAAAGCGACAAATCTAAACGACTGGCAGGAATGATTCCTCAGCCCAATCCTATGGGGCGTGTGGTCCGAAATTCTTCAGTTCCCCACTTACTCATGAACTTTAGTTATTAGTTCCCATTTGCAATAATGTAGGAAGAACCTAGAACCGTGGTTTCATCTAATCCCGTCATAAACGACCTCTCTGTAATGTATATGGAGAAGCCTGGAATTAAGTGTGAGAGCGTAAGTAAAAAATAAAAACAAAAACTACCAGCGATCCGAGTGACTTGTTGCTTGCTAGTGTGAACGTAAGGTAAAGACACGTCATGATATAAATCATGGGGGTAGTCATGCAGCCAATGCAGGGCTGGCAAATTTGCTTTTGTATTTGAATTTTTGTAATTGATCTGCATTTGATTTTGCAATGTCTAAGTTTATAAAGAATGAGGTTCAATCAAAAAAAATTTACAATAAATAAAACGTTCCTCTAAGACCACTGCTCTAACGATTTAAGCAATTCATCGAATATGAGACAATCTGATTTTCTTACCAGGACAGTGATGGTGTTACGCGCCTGCTCCATTTCTAGTGGGCACCTTTCCCCAACCAGTGCTGAAAGCCAAAAGTCCAGCATTGGCCTGTTAAACCTCATCCCATTTATCCTATTTATCTGATATTTATGAGCAACTTCAGTGAATTTCAGAAAAAAAAAATGAAACAAAAATCATATATACACATACATACACCACAGAAGTGAGTACACCCCATGCAAGATCACTTAATTGTCAAGTGCTTCAAAACTATCACCTCTCAATAACGGTGTTATTTCTAAGCTGACGAGTAGAGTCCGTCCTCCCAATCAAAGACAAAGACTTTAGAAAGCATATTGAAAATACAGGCCCCAAAATAGAAACTCAATGCAACAAAAGTGAATACACCTGTGATCGCTGACACACAAGCTAGAAAACATGTGATCACTGAAACCAAACTGAGTACACCTGAGATTTCCAATTAGCCTGACTGCTTCACCGTGAAGGTGACACCCAGTCTCCAGAAGATGATAACAATCCAAAACACACTGGCAAAATCACGCAAGAGTTTCCAAAGAAGAAGAAGAAGAAGAAAGTGAAAGTCGCCCGACTTGAATCCAACAGAACACCTCGGGGGTATTTTAAAGAGAAAGGTAAGAACAACACTACCTCTCCAGCAAAGAGCAGCTGAAAAAAATTTTTTTTTCCAGAAATCTGTGCAATGCTGGTATCCTCCATGCCGAGGAGGACTGTCCTCAAAAAAAGTAACGATGGACATTCGTATTGAAAAAAATAAAAAGATCTGAATCTCAGTAATGAAATGTGCACTGACTTTTGGTTGCATTGAATTCCTACACTGGGGCCTGTATTCTTATTATAGTAAATCTAAACTGTTCATTTTAACTTAGAAGTGACTAAATAATTCATTTAGAAGTAATGCAATTACTGTAAGGTGATACAATTTTAAATCATTTGACATACGATAATGCACAAGCGTGTATTCACATCTGTTGTATACTGTGTGTGTGTGTGNCAATAGCAGTTACAGAATCTGTCTGGAGCACATTAGCATAAGAAAAAGATGACATGCAGATAAACATAAGATATTTTTGTGAAAATAAGTTGCAAGCTGTGAACATGGACAAATTGCATTAGTTCTGGACAATAATATGTTCATACACTAAAGAAGATGGTGTTAGACTTACCGTTTCTTCACAAAATACACTCCGATGCCACTTGCTGAAAGGTCAATTTCACATGACATCAGTTAAAATGGAAAAGAATACAAATATACGACAAACTATTTAAATGCTGTACATTTTATTGTTTTGGAACAAAAATACTGTGTAGTCTATAGTTTGCTAATTGCTGTGGTATATAAGAGGAATAACACTGCGGGGCAAGCTGTTATGGAGTGCTAATCGTAACGCCATGCTGCTTTAGGCCGCTTCACACCACCTCATTGCTGAATACTGTCCTCTAACAGCATGCCCCATTGCATGTTTAATTCTTTACATAATATCATCGCTAACTTCATCAACCCCATTTTTCTTCCTTTGCTTGAAACAGCATCCAGACAGCACTGATACTGTAAATAGTTCACAGATGCTTAAAATCATCTTACTTAAACCCCCAAAGGGTAAAGTCTTAACCCTAATCCTGATATTATATTTGAATATCGTCACACAGTGTCTGTATGTCATATAGGACTGTTTTCCAAAAACAATTTAAATTTTTTTATTTTTGAAAAATATATTTATTCTCCAGGTGCAAACACAGCTGTTCAGTCAGTGTACACTTACCAACCAAGACGACCGCGATCGTGATCCCAATTCCAATTCCAACCTTACGAGTGTAGTCTATGAATAAAATATTACAGGGTATTACTTAAACTAACAAGTCTGATTACTTGCAAACTGTTCAGGGGGAAAATCTATTTATCACCTACATTCATGAACACTAAAGCAGGTTAGCAGACTAGCTCAGTGGTAGCTAGTAAAACACAAAAATGCTGTTCAAGTTTTTAAAGTGTGCTTTAAACATGGCAAAACTGTATAAAATCAACCATAGTACAAGCACAGCTTTTCTATTTAGACTGTGCATCTACTGACACATTGAAAAAAAGACCATAATAGACAACTCTTCCACATTTAATAAATCCTTAAACAAGGAGTATCATTATTAGAATTGGTTCATTTGGAAAAGACAACTTATGCTTTCTATTTGAGGGTGGAGGGGTACCTTCATCTGGGTTTGGATTCGGGTTCGGATCCGGGTTTGGATCTGGGTTTGGACCCGGGTTCGGATTTGGATCTGGGTTGGGATTCGGGCTCGGACCCGGCCTTGGACCTATTTCAGGTATATTAAAAAAAAAAAAGAGGGAAAAAAAAATCATACACAGCTATACATCAAGATATACGTCAGTTCTTTTGTTTATATATATATATAAAATAAAAGAGAGAGAGAGAGATTAACGGTAGCAGGCTAGGATATCTTTAACCTTGTAAAAGGTAGCACCACTTGTGGTGTTAAAATGTTAGATAAATATCTGATGACAATGAGAGTGTTTTCAGATAAACAGCCACCACAACCATGGCCTCTTCAGGAGAAAAAAAAAAAGTTGCTTTTGGGGCTCATTTCCTATACTATTCCAACAAGAACAATTTGTTTTTTTTTAACAAAATAACAACTACAATTCTTCTTTGTTAAAACAGTGTGTGACTCATAGTGATGTCAAGCTTTTAAGAAGATGGTTCAATACCAGTGCACACTGGAAGAGAAGGATTCCATCCGTTTACTTCACAGGTCAGGAAGTCCGACCCAGTCATAGTGTAGCCTTTCTTACACCGGTAACGGACAAAGTCTTTATATTTGTATGGTGGTGATTTGCCTTCAATTTTTTCTCCTTGATCAATTATAGGTGCATCACACTTGATGTCTGTAAAAAGAGTGCAGACAGAAATATAAATGATAAAGGGGCGGTTTGCCCTGTTGTGAATTTTAGAACAGGAAAACAAATAAGTCCAAAAAACATAATACAATAATACAAAAGCTGTGAACACTTAAGGGACAATTTGTGAACATTTCTAAGGAAAACACAAATATATTAATAATCCTCTTTAAAATTTATAAACATAAAGGCATAAGAAAAACCCCGTTATTAGCAAGTAAACAATATGTTCA
>CM074960.1:17878798-17881298 GCA_037577455.1 Pangasius macronema
GAAAAAGTCATATCTTTATATTTTATAGAATAATTACATGACTACAACTGTTAGATATGCTCTTTATTCTCAGTCATACCGTATAGACGCGAGTTCCACTATTGATATCTGCCACCATTTGTACGTGTATATATAATTTACATGTATATTTTATCACTTGTTACCTTTTTGTTTTGGTTTAGGCTATTTGTCCATTTAAAAGTGATGTGCAAGTTTTGTATTACGTGGCTTTTATATTACTCATAAGCTATGCATTTGTAATTCCATTACCCAAGACATAAAACCGGAACAAAGACGCAAACAAAAATAAATTAATTATTTAATTCAACTCTAAACATCAAAGAAGTAAATGACCAAAAAAAATAAAAAATTCAGGTACAAAGACATGCGGAAAGAAAACTTGAGAAGTTGTGAGGAATGAGAAATGTCTGTAAGGATAATTACTTGTGCAAGTAAGCTCCAGGTTGGTCCAACTGGTTCCAACACAGGTGATTGTCCTTGAAGCTGATGAATTCACAGGCTGATATCCAGTAGAACACTTGAAAGTTATAGTGGATCCATTTAGGAATGTCTGCTGCCCTGAATCTTCGTTTATAACCATGTTTTCCCCAACATTAGGTCTCTCACATTGTGCTGAGAAGGTAAAATAGAGTATAGCATTAACACAGATGAAACAGCTTTGGGAAAAACCTCTAATTGGCCATTTCACAATATACCAATGGGATACGTGCCATTCCAGAACCTGTGACTACATTCAAAGAGACACATGTGTAGTGTGTTTAGTTAAAAAATATTCAGTAGATTCGAAAGCTATTGTGGAACCCATTTGTGCAAACCAAACATTGATAACACTGGTGTAAAGTCATTGGACTCTTGGAACAGTGGGAGCATATTATCCGAATACATTTACATTTGCTCATTTGACAGAATATTTTAGCCAAAGTGTAGTACTGTTGAGCAGATAAGGGTTAAGGACCTTGCTAAAGAACCTTCACTTCAACCGTGTCTGTTGGATTTTATATCATGTATAATCTTTCTTTTATAGTTTAGCCCTCTTACAACTCAAAGACAGAATGCTAACTGATGGCTGGTTGTGATATTAGATGTGAGCTTTATAGACATGAAGATCCTATTTATGAAAAGTTTATAATCACATCATTTTGACCACAGAGTAACCCTCTCATTGACAAGTCGGAATCTCAAGATTATAAAACACTTATTAATCTTACAGATGCACTCAGGGGGAGGTGGATTCCATCCGTTGACTTCGCAGACTATGTAATCAGTTCCATTCATCGTGTACCCTTCATTACATTTGTATCGGACAAAATCTTTATAGCCGTAGGGTGGTGCTTTTCCTTCAACTCTAACTGCGTTTTTAATGTTAGGTGTCTTACATTCTACCACTGCAAAAGCAAAACAGGAACAGAAACATGAATTATAAAAATATTTAATAACCGGTTTCAGGGAAAATACTGATAATAACTGAGAACAAAATCCGTCCAGTGTAACTCACCCAAACACTGAGGAGGAGAAGGAAAGGTTCCATTATCAGAACAGGTTATTATTTTTTCTCCAATAAGAGTGAAACCTGCACTACAAGAGTATGTGACTGCTGCATTATAATCATAAGATTCTTCCACGGGATCAAACGTTCCATTCTGTATATTGGGAGGTGGTAAACATTTCACCGCTAAAAAAAAAAGACAATTTGTTTAAACATGCAGTTTGAAACAGTTTGTAATATTTTTTTCTTTACAGTTTTATAAAAGGAAATCTTTCATTACCGTCACACACAGGATCTCTCCCATCCCATCCATTTTCACGACAATTTCTAGTTTTTTCTCCAACAAGCCGATATCTACAAATACACAATTCACAGGTTCTAAATACACATATTTACAATATGTAGCCTTTTATGCGTTTATATGTGTATACGTGTGCACATAAACACAATGTAATGTACGCAAACCTAAAGACTTAAAAAATAAAAGGTCAGAATAACTTTACCCTTGATTACATTGTGCGACGGCTGTCGCTCCAAACAGAATTCCATCTGGAAAAGTATACTTCCCATTGGGAAGCTCAGAAAGAGGTCCACAGGACTTTTCTAAAAGTAAACAAATATTACAAGATTGAACGCAACAATTCTTACATGGTCATGCTACAGAAANGAAAAAGTCATATCTTTATATTTTATAGAATAATTACATGACTACAACTGTTAGATATGCTCTTTATTCTCAGTCATGTAGTCATGAGTTCCACTATTAATAATCTGCCACCCTTTATACGTATGTATAATTTATATTTTATCATTTATTAACTTTCGTGTAGGTTAAGGCCATTTGTTCATTTAAAAGTGATGTGCATGTTTTGCTTTATGTGGCTTTTATGTTACTCATAAACTATGAAACTAGAGAAAGAAGAAAAAAAAAATTTAATTATTTAATTCAACTCTAAACGTCAAAGAAGTAAATGATCAAAAAAACAGTTTACA
>CM074960.1:17886298-17891588 GCA_037577455.1 Pangasius macronema
CCTCCTTCTGTTGTTGGTTGATTTCAGTCCTCAGGATATAGGCTTTGTAAACAGATACATCTACAGTGTTGTGGAAAATCACCAGAAGCCAATGAGCAGTCATGTGCTGACTGCTACGGTCAGGTCCATAAGCATTTGGACAGTGATGCAATTTTCATAATTTTGCCTCTGTATACTACCACAGTGGATCTGAAATGAAGCTATCAAGATGTGATTGAAGTGTACATTTTCAGCTTTAATTCAAGAGGTTTAACAAAAATATTTTTAAAATAAAACAGGCTCAAAGTAATTGGACAAACTAACAATCATAAATACTATGATTACTTTTAATACTTGGAAGTCTTTTCAAGTCAATGACTGCTTAAAGTCTGGAACCCATGGACATCACCAAAGAGTTCCCTCCCTTGCGATGCTTTGCCAGGCCTTTACTTCAGACAACCTTCAGTAGCTGCTTATATACTCGAATGACAGCAAATCTTGTAATCCCTGGAACCATTCTGATTACAATGGAAGCTGATAGGCTGCCTTGGCTTTGTTGTGTTGAAGGTGACTATTCTATACTACCATCTTTAGATTTCCATGCTCCAACTCCTCTTGATGGTGGCTATACTGTGGATATTAAGTGGCTATCCCTGAATGTGTCTTTTCTGTTAGCCATTGCTTCTGCTAAACGCGTTGGTGAGCTTCATGCCCTATCGGTGAGTGAATCGTGCTTACGCTGGTTACCAGAGGATTCTGGGGTCATTCTTAGGCCTAATTTGGCTTTCCTTCCTAAGGTCTTGTGACCTCAATTTGTGAACCAGTCTATTCATCTGGCTGCTTTTCAATCTCCTCTTTCTCCCTCTGATGCAATCGGGGGGAGGTCTCATCTGCTGTGTCCTGTACGTGCCTTAAGGTGCTAAGTTAAGTCTACTGCTTAAGTGTTAAGTGGTGATAAAGCTGGCGTATAGTCATTCTGCCCAACCTTTGCCAGTGGGTATCACTTGTCACTCTACTAGGACTGTCTCTTTGTCTTGGGCTGCTTTATGGGGAGTTTTATGGCGGAGGTCTGTGCAGCTGCTACCTGGTCCTCTCCATGTGCCTTTGCGTGTTTCTACAAGGTCAATGTGGCTGCTTCCCATAATGTGGGTTCTGCAGTCTTTCTGGAGCATCCATGATGCAGGTGGGTGGTATTCCTCATGACTGTGTTGGTATGTGTCATCCATTAGTGCTTAGCACCGCCTCTGGCGGTCAGGAGGAATGAAACAGAATGCTTGTTACGTATGTAACTGTGGTTCTGTGAATTCCGGATGACCGCCAGAGTTCCTCGTCATTTGCTTTCTCACGCATTCCGAGGCTGGGCATCAAGCTGCTGTGGTTTATATCCTCGCATCTCGGTCTACATCATGACGTGACTCTTGGTATTTCCTTCTCGACCTATCTAGCTGGCGCAGCGATTATCCATTAGTGCTTAGCATCACCTCTGGAGGTCATCCGGAATTCACAGAACCACACTTACATAGGTAAACAAGCGTTTTTGCTGTTATTCCAGAAAGAAAAAAAAAAAACAGCAAAACGTAGAAGTAGAGGAGACACAAAAATGTTTCACAGAGAAACGGCTCTATGAGATGAGTGCAATGGCGGTATTAAAGCTTTGAAGCTTTGGAAGCTGATCTGTTTAAGCAGTACAGATAATGAGATGAGAGAGCTGGACAGACTAAAAGGACTAAAGTGCCGCTGTATCACACTCTTTAAGTAGAGATTAGTTCCCACTGCCTCCACTGGTAGTGGGCCATAGAATGAGATTGTGGGTAATGTAGGGGAAAAAACGAAAATGAAAATCGACTAAAAACGGTCAGTTAGGAATTTAATAATAAAATAAATATTTCACACCATTGAAGATTATGAATATTGATATGCAAGTCCTTAAAAAATGTTTTTCCTTCAATACAAATTGATGAACAAAAAGATAAGCGACAGTCCCTAACTGAACACATAGTATACTTACAATGTAAGGTGTGTCTAAAAAAAAAAAAGTGAACAGGAAGTTTACACAATGTTTAAAAATCCCAGCAATGCTATTGAATCATACAAGTGCCACACACACCAACTATTGTGCGTCACTGCTGTGATGAGAAGTGTGCCAAATATCCTCTAGAAACCAGTGGTTCTATAATGGTCTATCATTGATGGGTAGGGTAGGTGACGTCTGATAGATTGTACAGAACAACAGAAGGTGCACTCATATGGATTTATCAGGTTTACCTTTGTCCTTTCATCTAGTCCATATTCCATGAATAAGGAATACTGCAATGGGGCATGCTGTTATAACCATATAAACAATATATTTATATATGTATTTAGTGCTGTTGAATTCATAAATCTGATTGGTCAGAAGGTGTTGATTAATTTCCTAAACAGTTTGTGCTTTCTGGTTTCTAGTTAATATGATAAGCTGCGTTTTTTTTTTTTTTGTATGTTTTTGTTTTTTTGTATTATTAAGTTTAAGAGACAGAGAAAAGAGACTGGTACGAGAACAACTGCTATAATGTAAGTGATAACAGGAACTAACTTGTTTTGTGGACATTCCACAAAATTAAATGGAACTATAAAGAGATAAATTGTATGATGATGGGCCCTCCACTTAGCATCGACCGCACTGCACGTGACCATGTTTTGTTTCTTATATACTTACTGTATCTTTTACCTTATCGTTTTGGAATTTGACTTTTCTATGTTTTGACGTTATAGCTAGCTGATGATAGTAGTCATAAATGTTTTATTACAGGAGCGTCTTACTCAAAGGAAAAAAAAATTTAGTCTATAAAACCCCTCACAGGGATGAACAACCTAGAGGTCACTAACATTTTTGTCTTGATATTAAGTGCAATTTTTTTATTCAAAGCACACACCTTGTAGGCCACTGTAAATATTAATTTTAGCTTAACATAGTCTGTTTACAGTAGCCTACAAGTTCTTCACGCTTATCAAACCCATGACTTGTTGAGCCGTAGCCAAATTCGCTGGAACCATGTCCACACCCCGCATGACTGAGCAGCAGGAAGTGACTGGCATTTATAGGTGTATTATATTACTGTATATAAAAAAAAACACCATCAAGACACAAGAAGTTTGCCCTAGACTGATTTTTCCTAAAGATTTCAGCTGTAAACATCTTATATTGCCTGAATAAAGACGATAAGTCTCTTCAGAATATTGTTTTTTCCTTTATAATTAAGATTTATTTACACAGAATTTGATGTGGCATTTGATCATATTGTAACAAGATATTAATATATGAATAGTACAAGCATTAGCATATCTTTTTAAGGAATGTACTAAATACAGTATGTACAGTTTGAACAATATAGTGTTTGTAATTGCAGTATGTGCAGCACGGGATGCAAAGCCTTCTCATAGCCTAGTGAAAGTCTAAAAGTGATTGTTGTTAACTGTAAATAAAAAGGGCTATGTTGTATTTCTGTAGTGTATTAGTTTTAATAGACCAAGCACTTACATGCCTACAGTGTAAAAGTGCATATACAAATATGCAGTATATAAAAGTTATTGTTAAAAGCTCATATCATTACAACATGCATACTTGTATGGAGAGAGCTTTTATAAAAAGAAATGACAAGAACCAGATGTATTGTTTGCTTAGCCACTGGTCAGTGAATCATATCCTCTGCACTGCAGTATGAAAGGTGCAGCAGGAAGTAGGCAACAAAATAAACCACTGAATAAAGGCCATTGTTGGTTGTTACGAAACAACAGAGTCCTTTTTTTTTTTCTTTAATTTAAAAAAAAAAGCTTTCCGGCTATACTGTAGTGTAAATAGTATGTCAGTTATAGAGAGATCATAGCAGTTCCAGGACAATACTACAAAAATATTTTTGCTTGTTCTGAATTCAATAAAATTAAATCTTCTACTTGTGAAAACACTCATTTATCATAAACCTTGTTATTTTGGTGAAGTTTTGTATGAAACTCACATTTTGGAAGTTCGAAGTGAATTATGATTTTCATTCCCAGCAGTACTATAATAGAAATGTGTGGGTGTGTGTGTGGGTGTATGTATATAAATATATACACACACACGCGCACACACACACACCTATCTATCTATATATATATATATATATATATATATATGAGACTAAAAATGACTCCAACTGGAGGAGTTTATTTCCTTCTTTAGCGGTTTCTCCATTTTCAGCAGAGGTCTGTATACTGAATTGAAATATGAATCTAAGAGGGGTGGGGTGTGACTTTATACTTTACAAAAATGGAGGGAAAAAAGTAAAAAAGTTTGAATTACCCTTTCTGAATTTTATATATATTTCTATATATATATGACATAGACTGCTGTCAGGCCAACAAATTCTAAAATAATCCTTATTTTTGCCATAGACTGCTGCCATAGACTGCTGTCTTCTTCAGGCCAACAAATTCTAATATAATGCTACATTTGAATTGTTTTAAACCCAGAAAACAGATAATGCATGCTTTTACACTGAGCTATCGACTCTATTTATATTCTTATGTAATAGATTTGTACAATATTACATATTCACAATATAAATATAATACAATAATAATAATAATGTTTAAAAACAGCTATGTAGATTGCCTTTTTTGCGCATTAAGAAGCATCCACATTGCATATTTTCTACAACAGGATGAAATGCATCTCTGAAATTTGATCACTCAGAGATGAATGTGGCTGTGTAACATTTGTAGTGTCAGTACTAATGTATGTCAACAACCAGCGTGGATTAGCCAAAAACCTTTCTCAAGCAAAAGTATTGGTACATAAAAACTTGTGTAAAAATAAAAGCCATCTTACAAACAATAATTAGGTTACTCTCTGGCAGGTTATAAATCATCCACCCAGTGGTAGTTTTTGGCAATATTGTTATATCAGGGAGCTTAAATCTAATCAAAAAATAATATTGCCCCTAGTTTATGAGCAGAGACTCTGCTTTTGAAACTGGCAACTCAGAAGACTATTTTAATGTAGTCAGAACATGTAAATAATAATAATAATAATAATAATAATAATAATAATAATAATAATAATAATAATAATATAGACTGATCAGCCATAACATTAAAACCACTGACAGGTGAAGTGAATAACATTGACTATCTTGTTACAATGGTGCCTGTCAGGGGGTGGGATATATTAGGCAGCAAGTGAACAGTCATTTCTCGAAGTTGATGTGTTGGAAGCAGGAAAGATGGGTAGATCAGAGCGACTTTGACAAGGGCCAAATTGTGATGGCTAGACGACTGGGTCAGAGCATCTCCA
>CM074960.1:17895806-17906145 GCA_037577455.1 Pangasius macronema
ATCACAACTCTAGTGGATACAAGGTTTAATCGATCATTGAATAGGGCTGATTAATCTTACTGTTGCACTTTGGAGGACGTGGATTCCATCCATTATCCTCACAGGTCAGGAGGTCAGACCCCTCCATTCTGTAGCCTTTATTACACTGATACCGGATGGACATCTTATAGTTATAGGTTGATGCCTTTCTTCCAACTATGACTGCATTGTTAATGTTGGGTACATCACAGGTCACCTCTGGGGGAAAAAGAGGAGTGAACAGAAGCTTATAGCATTATATGATGTGCTTATGGGAAATGGATTCATAGTTTACATCAATCTTGTATTTTTTTTAATTTAAACTTAGTTATAACTAGGATAAAACCAAGGATCCATTGATACCGACCACTTATCAGCTATCATCTAACCAATGCTCGTTCACACCACCAAAATTCAGTATGTGAACCTAAAAAAAGTCTGATGTCATACATGTGATTCACATTCAGTGTTTAAATACCAGGAAATTTTCACTCAGTGGAACAGCTGAGAAGCGATAGGAGAAGTTGCATAATATCATTCCAGTCTCTTAGACTCACTACTAAAATCTTAAGTTATATGCAAATGAAAAATGGTGACTTAGAAATTCATTCATTCATTCATTCATTCATTCATTTACAGTATCTAATTTATTGCTTTACTTCAAAATAGTTTTTAAATTTTGTTAACAGGGCAGTCCTAATCTTGAGTAAAGCCTGCCTAAAACCTTGCCTTTTATCAAAGTTACATATTCACCTCTTAACTACAGTATTAGAACCACATCCAGACAGTAATCAGATATGTTGTGTTCCCTGGGACAGTGCTGAAGAATGTTGAAAATCAAATTGAAAAAACAGTCATAATTCTGTTCTTTGTTTATGTGAGATTCTGCAATTCAAGCTTCTGCTCTTCTAACTGTAAAAGGCAGAACATTATTAGAAACTGGGAACCTACCTCAGCTAGTGAGCATATCTTCAAAACAAAACAACGTTCTACAATGTTCAAAACCATTGATTATTTTTACCGATACACTTGGAGAGAGCTGGAATCCATCCATATTTCCAACATGTCAGTTTATCAGACCCCACTATTCTGTAGCCTTTATTACACCTGATTTGGACTGAGACACCGTATCTGTAACGTGGTGAGCTTTCATCAATAACCGCATTCGGTATGGCTGGTGGATCACAGAAGATCTCTGGATGGAAAAAAAGAGCAGAAACCTTCGATGAGACTTTGTCCTCGTATGCACGTTAGTTCATAGCCAGAATAACAGTCCTATATTTTCTACGCTCACTAAAATCCAGTTTGCTTTGATTACAAACTTCTGCTCTCCATTTATAGCCATGTGGCTGAGCTCCATTATCCTTGCAGTCCTCCATGTAGAATTTTGACCTAGATTACTTGTGGTTCCTCAGATTCAAGCCTTTACTCTTTGGCCCGTCTTCAGGTCTGCACCTTTGTGCACTAACAAGGACCACAAATGTGTCATTTAGGACATTTGTCTCTTCTGGGGCTACTTTTAGGTTTTTGCTATATACCCTGCATATGAGAATCTTGCAATATACCCTGCAGAGTTTGATATTTTCCCCAGTGCCAACACACCTCATCCAACTGCTCAGATAATTATCAAGCCTTTCATGTGTCATTTCGAACACTAAGCACAAGAAAGAGAAAACTACTTAGGATAAAAACACTTCATCTTAAAACCAAAAAAAAAAAAAAAAAAGAAAGTTTCGACCACTAAAGAGACCAGGCAAATTTCACACAAAACAACACAATCATATCTTTTTTGGGTTTTTTTTCGAATACTTACCCAGACACTGAGGAGAAGTCTGAAATTTTCCATCATCAGTACAAGCTATTGTTGAAGCTCCACTAAGTCTAAAACCTTCATTACAAGAGAATGTGACTGTTTGTCCGTATTCATATCTCTCCTTCTGAGGGTTAAATAGTCCATTGACTATAGCAGGAGGCTTTAAGCACGTTATAACTGAGGAAGAAAAGAATTGCAATTATATATTTGCATTAATATTTTGAGATGCATGTCCTTTTTCCTATGTAATCATATTCTGAAGGTATTAGATCTCAAACTAAAAAAACAAAAACTTCTGATTGCATGAATGGAGTAAATACAGCACTGGGTAAAAGTCTTAGGCACATGCAAAGAAATGCTGTAGAGCAAAGATGCCTTTCGAAAATAATGAAATTAAATCTTTCTACATTAAAAAAAATACTATAAAGAGCAGTAAACAGTAATAAATGAAACAAAGTCAATATTTGGTGGAAGCAGCCGCAGTTCTTCTGGAGACTGTGACTGGCACATTTGCTTCTTATTTTTGCAGCGAAACCCAGCAGCCTTCATTTTTTTTTTTTTTTTATCTGAAAAGTGGTCTCCTAAGTAAAATGCTGCTTTCTTTACCGAATTTTTTGCTGGAAAACTGATGTATGGAAATCTAAAGTGGTAGCTCAGTGGTTAAGATGTTGGGCTACTGATTGGAAGGTCATGAGTTCAATCCTCAGCACCACCAAGCTGCCACTGTTGGGCCCTTGAGCAAGGCCCTTAACCCTCAACTGTTCAGTTGTATAAATGAGATAAATGGAAGTTGCTCTGGATAAGGGCGTCTGCTAAATGCTATAAATGTTAAGTGCTTTTGTACTGACTCGATAATGTAGAAGTCATAAAATAAAAATCTATAACAAAGTTTGTACTAAAATAATAGGGTGCGTAAGACTTTCGCACAGTAATGTATATAATTGTGTATATTATTCAGAATCATTAATTATAGGTACCAGTGCACTGAGGAGGAGATGGATCCCACCCATCTTCCTTACAGATCAGGAAATCAGAACCTTCCATTCTGTAGCCTTTGTTACACCGGTAGCGGATAAAATTGTTATATTTATAAGGTGGCCCTCTTCCTTCAATTCTAACTGCGTTTGGGATTTTCGGACTCTCACAGGACACAACTGCAAAAAAAACCAAAAAAAAAACACATCTTTTTTATTCCTTGTACCTTTTTATGCTACAAAATTACACTTACACTCCTGATCAAAATCTTAAGACCAGGGAAAATATTACAAGTATTCACACTTCGCACTGGTGGATTGTAACCAGGTAAGAACTTCTTCAAAATGTCAAAAGAAGAAACAAGAGCAAGAGACAAAAACAAAAGATGATCCTCATAAAAGTGTAAAAACAGGATTTCTGTCCTTATTTTTAATCAAATATTTTATAAAATATTGAATCTAGCGGAACTCACGTAGACACCGAGGAGGAAGAGGCTGAAAAGTTCCATCAGCGGAGCATGTTATTTCTGAAGGTCCAATAAGATCAAGACCTCTCTTACATGTGTATATGACTGCTTCTCCATAATCATATGAGTCTTCCACAGGATCAAAGATGCCATTTGTTATACTGGGAGGCATTAGACACTTTACCACTGGAAAAAAAAGGATTGTTAAATTTTTCTAGAACAGTTCTCACTAGAACCACAATTTCAGCTGGGATTGGGGATCATGGCTAGCTCCAAACACCAATCTATTTTGGCACAAAACCTGTAGTTAAAAAAACCTCTGTTAGACAGCTGAAGAAAAAAATTCATCTTCCAGCACGATAATAACCCAAAGCACAAATCAAGTCAAGAAAGAAATGGTTTCAGAAGAAGAAGAAGAGCACTTTGGAATGGTTAGTTCAGAAGTCAGAGCCTGAGCATCCTGAGCATTTTTGAGGAATAAGCTAAAGTCCCAACTCGAGATGCAAGAGTCACTTAACCAATTAGTAAAGGGGTGTTCACACTTGTACAACCAGATAACAAGTTTTTATCTTTTTTTTCTCTCTAAAAACATTTCATATTTTTCACATGAACTTTGTTGGATGCAAAACAACCCTGCATTTTTAGCATGGGTGTGTAGACTTTTACATAACAAAACTGGCCCAGTATCTCTTTCCTGAAAGAATTTTCATAAGCAATGATGAGAACATACAATTTTCCACGAAGAATATGATATAGACGAGTGTATACCAATAACCACCATTTGGTTGGAGACATCAGAAATGATCCTCCATAACAGAAATGAGACCCAAGTAATTAAAATCAGGTTAAATGACTGCCAGTGTGGTCAGGGAATGCTGACTAAACAATTTTCGTAGTAGTGTAACACAAAATTTTTAAGGATGAAAAATGTACAATTTTTACAGTAACGAAATAACATTACCTTCACATACAGGAACTCTCCCATCCCATCCTGTTTCTCTGCAATTTCTACTTGGTTGTCCAATAAGCCGAAAGCTACAAATAGACATTTATTTTAAAATATGCTTTCCAGGTTATTCCAATGTTCACAAGCACCATTATATGCACTCTGGGACAAAAAACATTGGCCAAGCAAAAAAATAAAAATAAAAGTGCATGAAATTTAGTTCCCCATTTCCTCCCTAATTTAGTCTTGTCCAATTCCCATATATTGACTTTGATGCAGAAGTACATGTATACATAGGAATTAATTTAACTAGGAATTATCTTAATGTAGTGTGTTCAAACATTGGACAAGTTGTGTAATTTGTATATAGTTACATTACATAGTGTGTTCAAGCAGATACATGTGTGCATAAACAAATATGGACAAATATTTAAAAGAGAAAAGGCTAAACAGTTTACTTTACCCTTTATTACATTGTGCTGTGATTGTTGCACCAAACAGAATTCCTTCTGGAAATAAATACTTTCCATGGTGGATCTCGCCAGGATTTCCACAGGATCTTTCTGGATAAAAATACATGCATGCAGTAAGCACATTCTTCTCTCATTTTGACTTGATTGGAAAATAGAAACGCAACATTCATAAAAATGTTTCGAGATATGAACGTTTCGTGATATGATATTTTTGCCATATCGGCCACCAATAATTCAAACTACGCACAAATTAAAACTCAATCTAAAAAGATGTTTGTAGACAAATTACTTTTGCATTGAAGTTTGAGTTCGCTCCATTGGGTTCCGGTGCAGGTGATTGACCTGGATGCTGATGTGCTCACAGGCACATAACCAGTGGAACATCTGAAATGTACAGTGGATCCATCAGGAAAAGTGTGTCGGTCTGAATCATCAGTCAAAATCTGTTTTTCTCCAGCAGCAGGTCTCTCACATTGTGCTGAAATCAGACATATTAGTGATTAAGTAATGTGTTAATGATTTGATTCCAGATATTCTCTATATATATCCTGCACTTTGCTAGATCTCAAATTCATAACCTTAAAATCACTCATTAAGACTAAAATTGCCAGTTTAATGCCATTAAAATGAGATCCCTCCATTTAAAAACATAGGAAAAGAATCTTTCTTACATTTTTTACTTCATATATTTATATAAGGTGGTGAGGCTGAAGCTGTAATACCTAATGGTGTATAAAGGAGACCTCACCTCGGACGTTTACAGCAGTCATGAGAAGCGTAGAGAGGATGATCAGGTAGTGCAACATCTTCAACTGTAAATATTACACACCAGCTTGGCTCTGTCCTAGATTATCACTACTGTTGACCATGCAGTAAAGAGGAGCAGGACCATTCATCCAGCAAGCTTACCTGGAAACTATATACCTATATAAAGGAACTGCATTTGTGTTTGTTAGGTTACTTAATGTATTAATTTCTGCTGAATGTTGAAGAGGACATCCTGGGCGTTCCTGTGTTACCCCATTCATCAAGGGGAGAGAACTATTTCCTCTTTCTGTCTACGTAAAATAAAACATTTGCACAAAGCACATTTTATGGAAACAGGAAACTAAGTTAAATATTAAATATTAGCTATTGCTATATTTGCTATAATGTTATTATTATATTTTTGTTTTTCTTAACAGGAATTTTGTAGTGAGGTCTGAGAGCAGTTTAAGTAGTTGAGTTAAAATAATAATATTAATCATATGAAATATATGAAATATATACTATATTGGCAAAAGTTTTGGGACACCCCTCCAAATCATTGAATTCAGGTGTTCCAATCACTTCCATGGCTATAGGTGTGTAAAATCAAGCACCTAGGCATGCTGACTGCTCCTACAAACATTTTTGAAAGAATGGATCACTCTCAGGGGGATTTGACTTGGTATGAAGCTTTGATTGATTTTACCTGCCCGCTTCCTCACTCTGGATGAGTATAGGTCCTGTAGTGTGGGCAGGGGAGTACCAGTAATCCTCTCAGCAGTGACGACTGTCCATTGAAATCTTCTTATATCTGATCTGGTAGCTGCACCAAACTGCAGTTTGTAGTAATTGAAGTGCACAGAGGCTTTTAAAACAAAAATAAAGGTCTGTGTATAAAAAAGAGTCTGTGAAAAACATTACCTGCACAGAACAGTTCTTACCTCACTCTCCAACTCTTGGTGTGGGCCTGTGTGTCCAATGTCCCAGTAAAAATATTATATATTTATTGGGACCAATCCTAGACAGTAATACATGTACACGCTTCCCAGCCTAAGCACCACTTATGTCTGTATAGAATAATGACAGATGTCCTTTTTTTATTTATGGCTAAGTGGGGCTGATTGGCATAGTGTGAAATGACTACTTTTAAATAAATCGCTCTGCTTCCTTGCTCCACTGAGGACGTCGCTCTGCTTCCCTGCTCCACTGAGGACGTCGCTCTGTCTCCCTGCTCCACTGAGTACGTCGCTCTGCCTCGCTGCTCCACTGAGGACGTCGCTCTGCTTCCCTGCTCCACTGAGGATGTCGCTCTGCTTCCCTGCTTCACTGAGGACGTCGCTCTGCTTCCCTGCTCCACTGAGGACGTTGCTCTGCTTCCCTGCTCCACTGAGGACGTCGCTCTGTCTCTGTCTCCCTGCTCCACTGAGGACGTCGCTCTATCTCTGTCTCCCTGCCCCACTGAGGACGTCGCTCTGTCTCTGTCTCCCTGCTCCACTGAGTACGTCGCTCTGCTTCCCTGCTCCACTGAGGATGTCGCTCTGCTTCCCTGCTCCACTGAGGACATTGCTCTGCTTCCCTGCTCCACTGAGGACGTCGCTCTGCTTCCCTGCTCCACTGAGGACGTCGCTCTGTCTCTGTCTCCCTGCTCCACTGAGGATGTCGCTCTGCTTCCCTGCTACACTGAGGACGTCGCTCTGCCTCCCTGCTCCACTGAGGACATCTCTCTGCCTCCCTGCTCTACTGAGGACGTTGCTCTCCCTCTCTGGCTCCGAGGAGGGCGTCACTCCCCCCTCTGGCATCGTGGAAGACATCACCACTACCGCCCCCCCAGCCCCCCTTCTACCAGTTCCACCTTGGACTTCGCTTCCCTTGCTGTCGCTCCATTTTCGTGCTCAGCCTTGGACATCGTGCCACCCCTTAGCTACGTGGAAGAGATTGTGCCACTCCACCACCTTGTGGAGGACTCTGTGCTTCCTTCCAGCTACATTAAGGGTGTAGCTCCCGGGAAACTTTGCTGGCCTAAGGGCTCCTGTCCCTTCTTAGAGGACTGTCCAGGCCCAACTTCTGACAGAGTTTCGCACATCAGGAGCTGCGCATTAAGGGGGTGCCCTGTCAGGTTACAGGTACCACAGTACCCATCATCCACTGCACATCACATGACCACACCACATGTTCCACTGTTCGTTCACATCTGTTTCTTGTTTCACCCAACTGAGCACCACTATTTAAGTTCAATTTTATTTTGTGTCCGTTGTTACTTTGCCTGCCATAGTCGTGCTCAAAGTCCATATGTTTTGTTGTTTTGGGTTTACTCACCACTGTAGTTGATTATTTTACACCGTGCACTTTGCCTCCTTTACATGACAAGCAACAAAAAGAAAAGATTAAAATACTTATTTTAAAACAAACTAATGCCACTCCACACACACTTGCCTGCTGTCATTATTTTTTATTATTAATACAATTAATGTTAGATGTATGATTACTTTTAACCATTTTACAATATATTAAAATGGTTTTAACAATTGTTAATAATTTCCCTGCAGGAAAATCCAACTAATAAGGAGACCTTAGATGTTTTGCCTGTTTGTATAATATTATTCACATATAGAGGAGTGAATTGTTCAAAAACTGGGGTGAGGATGTTGGTTTAAAACACCTCATTCAAATCCTTCATAAATTAGAATAGTTTATGTAAATTGTCATGTAAAATCTGAGCTGTCGTGTATTTTATGTGTTATAAATGTATAGAATTTATAAACATTATACTCAGGTATGTTTAAGGTATTTTGGCTTTCAACGGAGTAGCATTTCGACACAGAAGTACCACTTGTACAATTTCTGTGTTCTTTTAAACATATATGTAAAACGCTATTCGCGTCTCTCATTTTGAAGGACATAACTGGGGGGTCTTCTTCAAATCATAAGTAAAATACTGCAAATTGTAAATGAAATACTGGAACTGAAATGTGACCCCTGATAAAAAGTAGGCCTACACTAGAGAGCGATGCATCCACAGGGTGTTGCATATAACTATCTCAAAGTTTTGCCAACCAGTGGCATGATTTTGAGGCAGGATTACCTGTAATAAACTGAGATTAGTGAGGTGCATTTAAGACTATATAGTAAATGTTACATATTTAACTATATAAGTAATTATATAAATAAAAATAATATATATTTGTAATTATACAATAATTAAATTAATTAATTAATATCACCAACTATAGACACTATAGACAGTACCAGAGTGAATTTGGTGAACAATAAAGACAATAAAGATGTGTTTAGACAAAACCAGAGTGGATTACTGTAATTAATTATATTAATGCTAAAAGTATATTATTACTTCTATTATTATTAATACACAACATATATAAGCTATCATTTCAAATAAAAATAATATTACTAAGATCAACAATATTTATTTATTTACATAAACAACAACCACAATGGTAAAAGACACAAAAAGTAAGCTAGAAGCTGCAATCTTGATGACAGAGTAGACAATCACCGAGAGCTCGATAAGCGCTTGAACAGCCTCTCTCCGCGCTCCCGATCACGTGCACGCGCTGCCAGCGCGTTACCGCGTGAACATTTACTGCACAGCGACCTCTATTCACAGATTTCTCTAGGTCATTGATTTCGGCACGGCTCGCGTGCGGCACTTCTCGCTCGCGCGCCGATGCAGTGAAAGGCGGTGGTCGTGTGGTAAAAGCCTTGCCTCTGGACTCAGCAGCTGTGGTTTGAATCCAGCTCGCGCCTGTGCTTGGGTGGAAGTTGAAGTTAAAGTTATAGACTTTTGTGACGTAAAGAAAAATTAAACCTTGATGGTGCGTGACGTCGCTGGTTCAAGTCTGCGCCGGTTACTTAGTTATTTGAAGGTGAAAAGGCCTATGAAAGTGGTTGCTCATATGAGTTCCTGTGGCTCAAGTGGATGAGCATCGCCTCTGGGTTGAGAGGTTGCTGGTTCGAACCCCAGCCAGGACTCCAAGATCTGTGTGAGTGATGATGGTGGTGGTGGAGGAGGAGGAGGAGGAGGAGGAGAAGGAGGGCGGCGTAATATCCTGGCAGTGGCCCTGCCCCCAGGTGGTGGTGGTGGTGGAGGAGGAGGAGGAGGAGGGCATGAGATCCTGGCAGTGGCCCTACCCCCAGGAGGAGGAGGAGGAGGAGGAGGGCGTGAGATCCTGGCAGCGGCCCTGCCTGGAGGAGGAGGAGGAGGAGGGCGTGAGAACCTGGCAGCGGCCCTGCCTGGAGGAGGAGGGCGTACGATCCTGGCAGCGGCCCTGCCTGGAGGAGGAGGGCGTAAGAACCTGGCAGCGGCCCTGCCTGGAGGAGGAGGGCGTAAGATGCTGGCAGCGGCCCTGCCTGGAGGAGGGGGGTGTAAGATCCTGGCTGGGGCCCTGCCCCGAGGAGGTGGGGGTAATATTCCAAGCCCCTCCCTCTCTTCTCCAGCACTGAACATTTTTTTTTGGGGGGGGGGGGGCCAGCAGCAGTAGTGGTGGTGGTGCAGCTGCCTGGATACCACCACCTCCTCCTCCTCCTCCTCCTCTGGACAGGGCAGCAGCCTGGATCTTGCCCCCACTTCTTCTTCCTCCTCCGGGCAGGGCCGCTGCCAGGCTATTACGCCCCCGTCTTCCTCCTCCTCCTCCTCCACCACCTGGGGGCAGGGCCGCTGCCAGGATATTACGCCCACATCTTCCTCCTCCTCCACCTGGGGGCAGGGCCACTGCCAGGATATTACGCCCACATCTTCCTCCTCTTCCTCCTCCTCCTCCACCTGGGGGCAGGGCCGCTGCCAGGATATTACGCCCACATCTTCCTCCTCCTCCACCTCCTCCACCACCTGGGGGCAGGGCCGCTGCCAGGATATTACGCCCACATCTTCCTCCTCCTCCACC
>CM074960.1:17906167-17922451 GCA_037577455.1 Pangasius macronema
TATGAGCAACCACTTTCATAGGCCTTTTCACCTTCAAATAACTAAGTAACCGGCGCAGACTTGAACCAGCGACGTCAGACACCATCTTGTTTTAATTTTCTTTATATCACAAAAGTCTATAACTTTGACTCCACCTTCTACTCAACATACCAATTATATACATATATACACAATATATATCATCTCCATCAGTGAAGAGTTAATAACTTCAACTAAATAGACCTAATGCGAAAACTATAATGAATTTCCTGGTTACACAATTGCACTATTCAACCATGTAGTACAGTTATAGAAGGGACTTATTTATAATGGCACTATACATAGTCACCCAGATGATGGGTTCCTTTCTGAGCCTGGTTCCTCTCAAGGTTTCATCCTCATGTCGTCTCGAGGAGTTTTTCCTCGCCGCCGTCGCCTCTGGCTCGCTCATTAGGGATAAATTCATACATTTACCATTTCTATCCTGAGTTTATGGATTTCTGTAAAGCTGCTTTGTGACAATGTCCATTGTTAGAAGAGCTAAACAAATAAAATTGAACGGAATATATGTTTTATATTTTTATACTATAAAAGTCTTATGCGAGTATTATGTGAATTATCTAATAAGGCCTAGAACGAGAAGATGCTGCAGAAGAAAGATGCTAAAAAAAAATGTCAAAAATTTTTTAAATTAAGTTTTGAGTTTTGTTTCATATTTATTTTCTTAATTCAATTAAATAATATTTTTAAATTAAGCATTACTCGTAAGTTAGTAGCTACAGGATTACAGTAATTGTAAAATGACAGCTACAAGATTAGCTTTATAAACTTTTCAGTTTGACTGGAGCAAAGAGAAACATTTTAATTTTCTGAAACATTATTACTTTATGTTATTAGGTATCAAACAACTTCTGTATCATTTTCAACAGAATCATGGACTCAGTTCACGTATAAATGTTAAATGTCATAACCATTTCTGACTGCACCAAGTTACTGAACTTTATCAGAATAGAAATGTAGCGACACCAGGAAGAGTCACCTCTAATATTTTTTCCTTCGCTCCTTCTTCTTTTTGGAAATTCCTGCTCTGGAAGTTTAAATTCCCATATCTCACAAGTCCGAGTTTAATGATTGACCTGAGTGTAGGTTGCGTTTAATAAGCAGAGAGAATATCCAGCTGGGGTTATTTAATGGCATTGATGTATAAGAGAGAAGGTCAGAGATCTCAGTGGTGAAGATGGAGAGAAGCGTGCTCTGCTTGCTCGTCGTGTTTCTGCCGGTGCCGGTGCCGAGCAGTCTGCAGGAAACGGAAACTCATGGAACACGCCAGGATCCGTGTGGTGAGCTGAAGCAGCTCTGAGAGCTCGTGTATCCGAGATCAAGGAGAAGTTGGTGAACATGGAGAAAGAGAATGCAGGTAAGAAGAACAGCACACTTCCCTCCATCACAATCAGCGTCATTATAGCTGTTTCTACTGTTTCTGCACTGGTGTGATTTGGTTTGTAGAAATCGAGAAACTCTAGAAATTTAGCAAAAATAAAAAAGACTTAAGTCTTAGAGAACAGAGTGTAAGATTTTAAAATAATTGTACGCTACCAAACTTTAGGTGGTATATTAAACTTTCAGCAAAGTAATAAATAAATAAATAATTAAACCACTGAGAAACACCAGCTGAGCATTTGGAAATTAAAATTTTTTTTTTTTTTTAGAAATGAACAATTATTCCAACTTGAACTCGGTAGGTATTTGCTTTCAAAAGGTCATTAATTTTCCCTTGCTAGTTTTTTTTTTTACTAGCTAGTTAACTTTCAGTGTCTTATTTTGCTCTCTAGCTTAGCTTTCTCTCGCGAAATTTCTGTTTACTCAGTAGTTAACATTAACTCGCTAGGTTAGGTTTCGCATGCTAGTTGGCTTTCTTCTGCGACTCTGTTCAAACTCAAAGAAAACCCTCAAGCATGACCGTACAGTTTTTATAAAAGTAACGTCGGTGGGACAAACACCGCTCGAGTCCACCATGTTATATTGCGGAGAGATGGAGAATATGCTCTGGATGTACTATACTAAACTGAGGTAATGAACCATGTCCATATTGAGTATTTTACTTTAACATGCAATTTGAAGACCCGGCTGGTGAGTAACAAGCACGAAATTGTGAGTCTGAAGAAGGAGAACAGAATATACACTATTTAACCCAAACATTTTCAGTAACTCTTAAAACATTTTCTACTCTTTTTTCCCCCCTAAGCTTAAGCAAGCAAGCTGCTGGCCGTGAAGAGTGAACTAGAGAGTGTGAAGCAGTGAAACATCTGTGAACACACACACAAACAACAGATCAACATTTAGCCCTGATGCTAATTAATGAGAATTTACACAAGAGCTTTAATTAAGAATTAACACAACGATCAACACTTACAGTTGGGTGCTAAACAACCCATTTTTAATGAACACTGTAGTGTTAGATCATTCTTACGCTGCCGAATTCATTCTCCTGGTGCTGAATTAACCAAAATTGAGCCAAAACCCATGAAGATATATTTCAGAGCCATTAGCTAACTCAGTGAGCTAGACCAGTTAGCCAGATCTTTTGATGTTTTGCACTACGAAAGCACTGTATTAAAATTAAGGTGTCACTTCAGTGCTTACTAGGGATTGTCTGTTGTGTTAAATATGTTTAAGTGCTGCTATAGCCTGTAGGTAACACTCAGGATAATGTGTAGCTAGCTAGCTAGATAGATACTTTATTGATCTTGAGGGAAATTCTTGATAGCAACTATATAGCTAAAAACATGTATAAATTAACATAGGCTATCTACACTATATTGCCAAAAGTTTTGGGACGTCTGCCTTTACATGCGCCTGAACTTTAATGACATCCCATTCTTAATCCGTGGGGTTTAATATGGAGTTGGCTCACCCTTTGCAGCTATAACAGCTTCCACTCTTCTGGGAAGGCTTTCCACAAGGTTTAGGAGTGTGTTTATGTGAATTTTTGACTATTCTTTTAGAAGTGCATTTGTGAGGCTAGGCACTGATGTTGGACGAGAAGGCCTGGCTCACAGTCTCCGCTCTAATTCACCTGATTACACACACCTGGACTCCGTCACCTCCACACACACACACACACACACACACACACTATAAGCACTCGTTCAACAGTGGGACTTTGCAAAGTATTCATTCAGCTCTGTGTTTTCTCCTGACCTACCAAGGTTTTATTCCATGTTTGCTATTTCTGATTTTGCCCTCGTTTGCTTCCTAGATTTTTGATTATTACCTTGTTCTCTGATACTCTGTTTGCACATCGCCTGACCCTTTGCCTGTTTTGTGATTTTGATCTTTGCCTTGTGATTTGGACTTTTTTTTTTGCTATTATCAATTCATTTTATTAAAGGCATTCTCTGCAACTGTTGCTCTGTCTGCCAACTGACAAAATACTTTGCGGTCAACATGGAGACAGCACGAATGTTTGACTGGCAACAGGTGATTGCACCTCAAGGCTGGCTGCTGGGGGAGCAACAACAACAAATTGCCATGCTCAATGCCAAGCTCGTATAGCTATCAACCACGCTGACTCTCTTTGATCCAATCTCAGTGGAAAGCATGCAAGTCAGCCAAGCTTACAGTTCTTGAAAAAGAAAGATTGAGGGCTGGACTGTGTTTTTACTGTGGCAACAACCAGCACTGAGTCTCTCAGTGTCTAGTACGTCCAAATTAATGGACAGCCACCACCCACCAAAGAGATGCCCATGCCAACACCCGCCTTCAATGAGTCCCTCAAAATATTTATCTCCTCAAGCTTTCCGATTTCCGTTTAGATAGAACACTCAGGAGGTGTTTCTATTCTTATAGCACTAATGATACCGGTACTGTGGGTAACTTCATGGACAGACACATCGCAAAAGAACTCCATCTGAGTTTACAACCTGTACAGCACCCCCTTCACATCCAAGCCCTAGATGGGGCTCCAATAGCAGGAGGGTCCATCACAGACAGTACTGAACTCTTCCAACTACAAGTCAGCACCCTGCATTGAGAAACAATCTCCCTATTAATCACTGTCATGTCCAAGTATCCCACTGGCCTTGTTTTTCCCCTGGATGAAGAAACAAAACCCTCATGTATCCCGGAAGAATAAAGATATTATCAGCTAGTCTTCCAACTGCCTTGAGTCCTGTCTCAATGTGCCCACAGTGTTGATCGCATCCACGTCCACTGAATGTCCCGAAACATCACACACATTGTCCATTCCCTCGGAAAATAGTGTGTTTCAGAAAGTCTTAAGTAAAGCAAAAGCCAGTGGCTTACCTCCTTGCACATTCACCCAGAAGAACATTAGTGATATTGTCAGAAGATAGTGTTTTAAGATAGACAGCTAATCTGTGTTTCTTATGATCTTTTAAAATTTTTTTTTATGCAAATGGAATGGTAGGAAGGGAAAAAGACGACTGTAAAGTCCAAACGTATTGAAGAAAATGTTTTTAGTAACATCAACACAAGCACATTTTTTTTATTACTAATCTTTTTTTTTATTGTGCAATTATATCTACAATGCACTGTGACCACAAAACAGAGTAATAATAAAAAAATTTTAAAAAAAAAATATTTTTTTAAAAATTAATTATAGGCCAATCCTGAAGTGAACCTTTTTTTTTTTTTAAAAAACATTAGATACAAACTTTTATCAGGTAATTCATCAGCTTGATGTTTAAGTGATGTAAAAATAATTTTTGGCTTTCTTATTTTGAATGTAAATACCAAAAGAATTTACAGAGAAAAAGAAACACTTCTTTTCTTGCGTAACAAAACATACTTTCGTCACAAGGTCAGTGTTACCCTACTATATTATACCAATAAAGCAGATATTGCTGGATATTACATTCAATCACATGACTGTTGAATTCTTGATTTGGATAGTTCAGGTGGTGTTGATTAATTGTCTATAACAGTAACTCGAACCGTAGTACCAGCTGTTAAGGAAAATCACAGGTTTACATTAATGCACTTACTCTGACACTTCTTTATACTGATATATATTCACAGGGACATGTATTTCAGACTCTACATATAATTTAAGCCTAATAATAAATGAATAAAAAGCTTTTTTTTATTAAACACAGAAAACATGTAATTATTGATATAGAGAAGCTTTTGGGAAGTAGTAGTTTATGTAACATTTATAGACTCTTTGTAACAGTCAAAGTTTTAGGACTTGCGGTTTCTCGTTAACAAGCTGCATTTTATTAAAGTCACGAGAAGTTCCGAGAACAATTGTTTATAGCTGCTATAACGGAAGTGATAACAGGAACTAACTTGTTTCCCTAAATGTTCCACAACATTCAACATTTAAATGTACCTGTAAATGGGTAATGTCATTCTTTAATAAATAAAAAAAATTGTAATCTATGGCAAATTCTGTGGTATAAAAGAAAAGAAATAAAACATGCTGTTATAAGAAAATAATCTTAGGGGGAAAAACTACCATGTAGTTAATTATTGCGAACTAGTTCTAGGTTTTTCACTCTACCAAAATAACCCAGGGCAGGATGATTGTGTGGACTCCTCAGATCAATAATTTTCCAAAAAAAAAAAAAGGGTAACTTTTGATTCATCGCCATGACAGCAGGCAAAATGTTTGCAGAGGGTGTGGCCACTTTTATTGAAATGACAATAACTCTTGAATGGAATGAGACATTTTCACTAAACCTTGTGCACTTATGTATAGGCTCAATCTTTGGTCACATGCACAAAATGGTGGCACTTGGCCATGTGGTGGTGCTATAACAGGAAAAAACATGAAATTGGCACTAAATTTGGAACCACTAGTCCAATCAACTTGAAATCTTGCGCGAAGTGTCTATGAGGACAGTCGTGAACCTTGGAAAATATGGCCACCATCGGCCAATCGATGTTCAGCAGCTATTAGACAAGATTGATGAAGGCCCATATTTGTTATAATTATCTTGCTTGTTCTCTGATTTAGGTGCTTATAGGCTTGCACAATATTAAGTAATATCTTTTTACACGTCTTTAAAAGTTCTTAAAGTGCTTGAACCCTGACAATTGCTGCTTGCAGCTATATTATTAATTATTCTAATGTTAAAATGTGTATAAAAAAAAAAGGAAAAAAAAAGACAACAACCACAACAACAACAACAACAACAATGTGTTTTACATTCCACTGACCTTCACTCAAGACCCAGGGTGCTAGAGTATGTTTATGTCTAGAATACTTTTCTTTAGAATAATGCAATATGGAAATACGATCTTTAAAAACATATGTTTTATCGTCTGCTGTGAGTGGTGGGTGCTCCAGGTGAGGGTTTCTCTGACTGACTTAGACGAATCATGACATTATTAAATAAGGAAATAATTTTTTGTCCACAATAATTCATACAATCTTTATAGTGCATTCTAGTGTAAAGAAAAAGCTAACAGTTGATATTTTTTTCGTTTAAAGCTCAGTCTGTGAACTTACCCGAAGTGCACACATACTTGATTCAACATTCTAGAAAAGTTTAGTGCAAACATTATACAAAAAGGCACACAACAGAAAGCACTCATAACCGAGCTGTCGTACTTTTGCACAAACAGAGAATATTTGTAGAATATCAGCAGATGTTGCTTTTTGAAAAGCAAGCTTAAGATTTCTTTGCAGATAAATGCTAAGGTTATTCAATACCCTAAAGCAAGCGGTCTCGTTCAGATTAGCTGGGGAGACTCTGGGATGTGTATGGGTCAGTATCAGTACATGCTTTTTGGTGGCGTTTCCCCTGTTGTAAGAACGCTGGAGGACATATTGACCAGAGAACAGTTTTCAGATTTGGAACAGACTTCAGGTCTGGAACAGAAAAGCAAAGTAAGTTGATTAAAAACTACACCAATGTGAACATGCTGATAAGCGTTATTGTAGGTGGAGCTGTGCATTTAACACATGAAGCAGATGAACCTCTGGCCAAAACCTTTAGAATGATTAGACTAACTTGATCTTATTTAGATATATAGTACATTTCTCCCTATACAGTACATTAATCCTGAGGGTTATTGTTTTTTTTTTTTAAAAGAATTATTGTTCATTTTAATTCCCCACTGGTCACTTTGGGCTTTCCTGAATATCAATTATGTTTAAACTTAGCTTAGTTTCCTCATATTAAACAGCTGCAGAGAGCACTTCTTCCCACATTCGTGCACATCACGCTATCCAGTAGTCATTTACAAGAAAAATAGATCCTATAGGTTACGTAAGTATTTAGTGTTTTTCACGCGTCACTGAGCATAGCGTGTGAATGTTTTGGGGAAAAGAAAAAAATAAAAATAAATTTCTGATAAGCTGTTAATTGGAGCTGGTAAGCGCAAAAAAAAAAAGCAGGTTCATGCTCACTCACGATTAAAAAAAACATCTAAAAACAATAAGCATGCCACATAATTATTAGACAAGCTTTAAAATAACTTGTAAAGTTGTACCACTTACGCTTCACTTTTTCTGTGTTTCTTTATCTTTTCCTTGCAGGTGAGACAGACACAAACTAGAACACCTGATCAAAAAATGGAGGGAAAAAATTAAGACTGTAGGTGAAAATAATAGCTTGAAAACTGGCAAAAAAAAAAAAAAAAAAAAAAAACAGCAACACCACCATACATTACATTACTATTCAATTACATTTCATTTCCATAGCACTTTTAACAACAGACACTGTCACAAAGCAGCTTTACAGAAATCTGGGTGTAGATTTAGCTCTCTACTGAGCAAGCCAGAAGCAACAACGGCTAGAAAAAGCTCCGAGACACAACATGAATAAGCCTGAGAGGAGTCAAAAGGGACCGTGTTCTCTTCTGGGTGACACTGGATAGTGGGATCATTCCAGTATACAGGGGCGTGTGTGTGTGTTTATTTACTTACTTATTTATTACACACACACACACACACACACACACCATCCACTTTAATAGGAACACCTGTTTATTTATGCAGTTATCCAAACATGTAGCAGCAGCATCATGCATAAAATCATGCAGCTACAGGTCAAGAGCTCCAGTTAATTTTCACATCAAACAAAATTTAAGGAACAAAAAGGAGTCAATGTAAAATCGCTTAGGTGCACATGCCGAGCAACTACACTGAAGTGACTTCTTTATGTTAAAAATGAGACTGAAGGGGAAAAGCAACTGTGGAAGAAATCTAGAAAAAAAAAAGGCTCTAGACATGACAAAAGATGACTACAGGGAATGTTTCCAGGAATGGGAGAAATGCTGGGACAAGTGTATCACATCACAAGTAGAGAACTTTGAAGGAGATTAAAGGAGAAATGCTGCAAGTTGTTTTTTTTTTTTAAATTCCAGGAATATATATATATAAAGAGAGAGAGAGCATACTTACCCAGTAGTACTAACAAGACAATTAAAACGATCCAAATCCAATCTGCAAATGAATGTTAAAAATAAATTAGATTTTATTTTATTTAAATTAAACGTGTTATATTTAGTCTGTAGACAATAACGTAGATGCAAACATACAAAACAACAACAACAAAAAAAAGTATTTAGCCAGGCTAAGTGTTGCCAACACTCTAGCGCCACCATCGGGTCAGATTTGGGCCTAATTTGAAAGTGCATTAATGGTCATAACTTTTGAACTGAGTTCAATGCACCCTATGATGTCAATTTCTGCCTAATTAGATTTTCCACTGCCTTGGATTTCGTCAAAAACATTTTTTCACTACTCCTGCTACAACTTTGCACTGATCATCACCAAATTTGGCAAGCGTCACATTCAGAGTAAGCCTCACAAAAGTTTTCAAAAGAATTTTTAATAGTCCAAAGGGTTTGCCCGTAATAGGCCAATGAATCTGACGGCGAAGCCGCCAAACAGTAAACGAGGCTGTGCCTCAGCAACTACTTTGCGCACTGACAAAACTTGGTAGGCATCTTCAGGACCATGACCTGAGCCTATGCAACAAAGTTTGTGATAACACTACCTACTGATCAAAAGTTACAATAACGTGCCAAAAATGCTTACATTTAACTGCCATTTCTGCTACTCCAAATTTTGTCCAATCTTCACCAAATTTGACTCACATAATCTTGACACCTGTTTAAACAATGCTGCAGCAATGGCACCCTGCTGCCCATTTGTTCATCTGGAGTTTTCCTCTACAGTCTGAGAATTCCACCACTGTCCATGGTCCAAACATACACATCAGGAGTGAAACTACAAATCACTCTTGAATCCCTTTGCCTAAAGTTATGGCTCTGATTTCCTGTGATTGCTCAGGCAACAAGTGTAGCATGTCTGTGAATGTGTGGCTCATCGAGTCTGGGTGTTTGGCCACCGAAAATGCTGCTTGCAGCTTTAATTATTATTATTATTATTATTATTATTGGTTGAAGAGGCATATTAATCATTCAAAACACTGATTAATCTTACTTAAAATGCACTTTGGAGGAGGTGGATTCCATCCGGTGTCCTCACAGGTCAGGTGATTGGACCCTTCCATCTTGTATAAAGTCTCACACTGGACCTCGACTGATGATTTATATTCGTAATATGGCAATTTGCCTTTAAACAAAACTCCATTTTTAATTTGGGGTTCATCACAGGTGGCCTCTGGGGGGGGGTTGAGAGAGAAGCAAAGAGTCAACAGAAACATAGAATGTTCTTTATTCCAAACCATATCAACTGTACACCTAATATCAGTGTGTTATGTAAAATGGGTTCATTATTTGCTTGGAACAAATGTTTGGATTTTTCATTTAGACAGTATGACAGAGAGGAAGTTTAAAAAGTTATCTTTAAGGACATCTTTCACATTCTATTAATGATGCAGAGACTTTAAATTACATGCACTGAATTATTTAATCACTGGAGCGGTGTTCCTAATGAACTGGCAACTCAGTGCACATAAATATTCATATTTCAGTATCCATATTATTGGAAAGGTTTTCCAGTTACTGGAAACTTTCATTAGACATACACTTTATTAGTCACAAAAAAAGGATGGATACCATCAGGTATCGGCCTGGTACTGTGCTCATTTACTCAGGAAAATGCCGCGATACCAAGTGATGGTATGTGACATACAGCTAGTGTACCATTAATGATGGCAATCAAATATATCAAGAGGAGGGACTACAGCATCTTCCTACACTACAAGTAACCCGATAATGAGTTCATCACTAGCAGCACACTGCAGCTACCAACACTGTAGCAAATGCTAGCTAGGTGCCTACAGATTTAAATTGACATTTATGGCATTTGGCAGACGTCCTTATCCAGAGCGACTTACAATTATCTCATTTATACAACTGAGCAGTTGAGGNTCCAATCAGAAGTCCAGTGTCTTAACCACTGAGCTACCACTTCCCTACAGACAACAGCCTACAGACGACGCTAGGTGAGTGAAAATAACAGTTCGTAACCGGTATGTTGCTAACTAATGCACTTCATTTAAAATCAATTCACCAACACCTTAAAGGAGTTAAATTTGTACTGTTCACGGCCACTGTGTAAACCAGGGAAACAAACAGTGTTAAATAAAATCTTCCATGACTGATTAATACTAAGCAAGTTGCTCAATACCTGAAAAATTTTTTACTTACACTCATTCATACTTGGTTTAAAAAACTGCTATCAGTGCATCCCTAGTAATTTACAATGTCTGTATTAGTAAGATGAGTAATACGTCTAGGCAGTTGGACTTGTGTTATATGTGTAAGGACAGTGCATGACCACAAAGTCTGGTGGTGTGAATAAACGTGAATGTCGTGATGTAAAGCGGGCCATTTACGTCAAACTGGAACAGTCATCTCAAACCAGAGGTGGAGGTCTGTAATCACCATCTTCATCACCATGTATCTACCATCTTTACCCCAAAGGTTCCACACCAGCTCACACCTCCAGAAGTCAAAGTGTGAACTAGTCAAAGATGTGATTCATGCACAATATTTAAAATACCACGATTTTCCAAGAACTGATGAAAAGCGAAATGTCTGCCTGATTATACTTCAAGCCCAACTGATGTGACTCACTACTGCCAGACATCTACGATATAGAGCCCTTCTTTACAAACTGAGCATCTTACTTCCAGGACATCTCACTGCACAAAATTCTCAATAGAAAGTGTGAGGAAAATTAGTAGTAAGAATCAAAGTACTAGTAAAGATCCTGTTATTAAAACACACACACACACTTAATCCATGTGATTAGCTAATTATCCTGCTGTTGAGAGTAATGGTACTTTTCTGAGTTATATATTACTTTATGCCTGTTGTTTTTAAGTACCTAAGTGCTGCTACAGCTTATAAGTAATGATCAGGATAATGTGTAATGGGCATCTCTGCTAGAGAACTAACCATGTAGCTAGAAACATACATGGATTAACATCATCTGACTAGCCTGCTAAAACCTAGCAAGCTACTGAAACACCAACAGGTCTTGACAAAGCGAGCTAACCAGCTAACGTTACCGTTCCTTGGATACTGGTTATAATTTAAGCTGTTTTAGCATAGCTCACTTGGTTAGTTAATGTAACTGTTCAAAAATACATTCCTGAGATAGAGAACGTTTTCAGACTAGCTGTGTCAATCGTAGACATGTAAAAAAGTAATCTGTAAGTAATTACTCAAGCAGTTTATCACAAGATTACTTTTACGTCAGTAATTTTCTTGATCATGACTTTCACTTTTACTGAACTGCATCAGTAATTCTTTTAGAGAAGTTACTGTGGTTTGTTCTCTTTCCAACACTGTGAACCAACGCCTCTCACCAGGATGGGAACCTTCCCCTAACCCATAAAAGTGTGAGTTTTAACCATGTGGCAATTCAAAGAAACAATATTTTTCAGATTTCAACATGAACATGACTCAAAACATGTCATTAACCATACTGAAGTGGATTGAAAATCAGGAGACGATACAAACATCCTTGTATTAAACATGAATAGAAGACTCCATATTTTTGGGGGGATTTTCTCAACGACTTACCCACACACTGAGGAGGAGAAGGCTGAAATGTTCCATCATCAGTACATGATAATGTTGAAGTGCCTTGAAGCCTAAACCTTTCCTTACATGAGTACGTGACTGTTTGTCCATATTCATATCTCTCCTTCAGGGGGTTAAAGTGTCCATTACTTATAGCAGGAGGTTTTAAACAGGTCACAACTGAGGAAGAAAGAATCGCAATTCATCAAGCAGATATTTGCAGTGACGTTTTGAGAAGTGTTTCTCGTAGGTCATTTTTTTCTTAAAATGAAAAACGCACATATTTTATATTCATTATAATATTTTTTCTCTTTGAGTCAATCAAACCAGCAAATAAAGTTAAGACTAAACAAGCAGAATCTGTGAATAACGTACAGATTCGAATCACAATTACCACTCAGAACACCCACTGAGAACACTAATGTTTATAGGTTTTATAAATTTTACAGAAGGCTACATGCTCTAGTGGATACAAGGTTTAATCGATCATTGAATAGGGCTGATTTATGTTACTGTTGCACTTTGGAGAACGTGGATTCCATCCATTTTCCCCACAGATCAGGAGGTCAGACCCCTCCATTCTGTAGCCTTCATTACACCGGTACCGGATGGACATATTATAGTTATAGGATGGTGCCTTTGGTCCAACTATGACTGCATTGCTAATGTTGGGTGCAACACAGATCACCACTGGGGGGAAAAACGAAAAAAGGAATATCTAACAGATTTAGATGTATTATTTGTGGTATGTGGAAGGTTGCTGTGAGAAGACGTTTATTTAGCATCTTCAGAAGGAGGTAAAGCTGTAATTAAGTTAAGTTTTCCTACAGGGGAAGATCTTCAGAATACAGGACTCTCTGTTTTGCAGTTTCTTTGCAACATTACAAGATGCTTTTTTGTTTTAATAACTGCTGACTCCAGTCACACCACCCATCATTGTTTCCTTTCCTGTAACACCACACCACGTCGTGTTTTTGTCCTCTCTTAGAACTAAAATAGCAAAAAATATTCCTATGACTTCATTCATGTACTATTAATATTGTAGTGACTCTCTAAATTACAGACATTGCATTGCCAATATCTCAGTTACTCCATCAGAATACCTAATAAACAGGCAACTGGGTACGTGCCGTCCAGTTCATTTTATTGTACACATGACAACAAAGTCTGAATGTATGAACTGGAGTGAAATCCAAGGTGTAAAACTGGAACAACAATTTTTGAACAGAGGCGGGGGTGTGTAACACTGACACATCAATCATACCTCCACAATTCAATATACTACGAACATATCCAATTTCTGAAGACGTAGATCACACAGTGTGTAAATGCCAGGAACATTTCCAGACACTCAGTGGAACAGATGAGAAGGGACAGGACATACCTTTGCAGTTTGGAAGAGGTGGATTCCATCCATTTTCCCCACAGGTCAGGAGGTCAGACCCCTCCAATCTGTAGCCTTTATTAATACACCGGTACTGGATGGACACATTATAGTTATAGGATGATGCCTTTGGTCCAACTATGACTGCATTGTTAAAGTTGGGTGCATCACAGGTCACCACTGGGGAAAAAAACGAAGCATGAACAGAAGCATATAGCATTATATCAGGATTCCAAACTATCAGTTGTGCATCTTGCTTATTTAAATCATATCTTGGATTATTCATTTATTTAGTATAACCTAACAAAACATGATTAGTGGGTTTAAACATATTCAATGTATTATAATGTTTTGTACTGCAGTTGAATTCTTAAAATGAATTTGTCAGAAGGTGTTGATTAATTTTCTGTAATAGCAGCGCTTACAATAGTGCCAGCAGCAAGGCAAATCACAGGTTTATATTAATGCACTCCTTCTTTATCACTCCTTCTTAAACTTTATCAGGACAAGTAGCAGAAAATCATGTCCTAAAGACTCACTACTAAATGCTGAAGTTCCCACTCAACAGCCAGCTCTCCCTTATCGTACAACAGCTAGCAACCGGAGAAGGTGAAGGCCAACACCATCCCTTCCAGACATGTGAAGCCAGTCACCCTTTTTTCAAACTCACATGGCAGCAAAACCCACTTAGAGGAAACCACTATCTGCCCTTTTCCACATACATGAGCTCCCAGCCAGACAGCATAACCAAATTTGCTCCCTTGGCTCCCAGCCATGGGCGGCTATGGCATCATCAGGATTCATACTTGTGATCTCCTGATGATAGGAGGGGGGGGGAAGACTTTTCTGTTGCGTCACTGGGGAGCCCAATATCAATTAACCTCACATGGGCCATCGGGTGGCATAGCAGGCTGGGGGTTTTAGACAGAGGAAAACCAATCAAGTACGCTAATTAGAATATCAGGACCATGCCCAGACAGATCTGAATTTGATTTCCTGGGACACTGCTCTGAAGAATGATGGGGACAAAAAAAGTCATTAATCACTTATTTGTTTCTCATATGCACAAAAGTTCAGACAGGTTGACTTTCTGACCATGTGGCTGAGCTCTTTCATCCTTGTAGCCCACCATTTAGACTTTTTGACTTTTTTGTGGTTCCTTAGATGTAGACCATTAAACAGTGAACTGAAAGTCCTGCAGACGTCCTTCAAGTCTGCCTTTTTGTGACTTATAGTGTACAAGCAATTGAGGGCTCAAAGGTGCAAAAGTCAGAAAGTCGGAACAATCCCCAAGACTTCAGGAAATTCTATTTATGTTTCATGATGTGCTTTCACGATGGCTTACCATTCTGTGATTCTGCCGGAGAATAATGAAATCGCCGTCAATACTCACTCAGACACTTGACCAATGTCCAATAAAAAGTTCAAACTTCGTTTTCCATTTGGATATGAAGGAAATTCATAAACATTACATTACAGCCCCAACACCAAAACACTGGTGATGTCAGAGCAGCTCCATATTAAATGATATGTCAAGTATTCATTTATTCATATTCAGTATCTGCTTTATCCTGGTCAGGGTCGCGGTGGAGCCGGAACTTATCCCAGGAACACTGGACACCAATCCCACACATTCATGCAGTTATTCACATTTAGGGCACCTTAGAGTAGACAAACCACCTACTAGCATGTTTCTAAGAGGCAGGAGGATACTGGAGAACCTGGAAGAAGCCCCCACAGCCGTAGGGAGCTCTCAGGTCAGTGAATACTTTTTCCTTTCTCAGTGAGCTGCCTTACGCAAAATAATTTACATAAATGCAGGTGACTGGCTGCAAAAAAGCCACAACAAAGACTCTTTGACAGAAGCTGTTGTGGCTCATGGTTCATGGCAGTACAGCAAGTTTTTTCATACGTTGATCACTTCAACTGCAGTATTTTTCAGTGCTCGGCTCGATCTATAGAAATAATTTGCTCAGTCCACAAGTGGATGACCCCTGTAGTACGTGCTTAAAGGATCTTACAGGTACAGAAGGAGGAGTGCGAGGCCGCAAGTGTACCATCTTGGACAGGGCTGACCTTTCATTGTATCTCCTGGGCCTATCTATAGGTGTTTGCTATACCCTATGGTCTACTGGCGTTTCTTAGTCCTCTGTTAGTCTGACACCTTGCATATAAGAAACATGCAGCACACTCTGTCGAGTTCCCTAGTGCCAACATTTCATCCAACTGATCAGATAATTATCATCAAGTCTTTCATGTGTCATTTCAAAGCAGTAAGCACAAGAGGTGAGAAAACTATTCGGGAGGAAAAACACCTTATCTTAAACCATAAAACAATGAAAGGTTTAACCACTAAGGAGACATATTTTTTTATCATCATACAAATCATACAAAACAATACAATAATGTCTTTGAGATTTTCTCAAATACTTACCCAGACACTGAGGAGAAGTCTGAAATTTTCCATCATCAGTACAAGCTACTTTTGAAGCTCCACTAAGTCTAAAACCTTTATCACAAGAGTATGTGACTGTTTGTCCGTATTCATAGGAATCGTTCTGAGGGCTAAATAGTCCATTGTCTATAGCAGGAGGCTTTCTGCATGTTATAACTGAGGAAGAAAAGAATGGCAATTACACATCTACAATAACAGTTTGAGAAAATCTGATTGGCCTTTTTTCTTTTGAAATCATAATCTGACAGTGTTAGATCTCAAAGTAAAAAAAAACAAAACCAACAGATACAACATCTGATTGCAACAATCTCCATGAACCAGTCACAACTAATGCTGTTTTATATATACACATGCAAACATATATACACTCCTGATCAAAATCTTAAGACCAGGGAAAATATTACAAGTATTCACATTTCACACTGGTGGATTGTAACCAGGTTGTAAGAACTGCTTCAAAATGTCAAAAGAAGAAAAAGGAGCAAGAGAC
>CM074960.1:17922831-17991834 GCA_037577455.1 Pangasius macronema
GCAGCATCATGCTTTAGGGCTGCTTTTCTTCAGCCAGAACTGGGGCTTTTATCAAGGTGGAGGGAATCATGAATAGCAAAACTTTCAGGTGTCTGCTAATAAGCTAAGGATGAAAAGGAATTTCACTTTTCAGCACGACAATGACCCAAAGCATACATCCAACTAAGGAATGGCTTAACCAAAAGATCATCATTGGTGTTTCTGAATGACCTAGCCAGAGCCCTGACCTGACTCCACTAAAAGTCTGTGGGGTGAACTGAAGCGGGCTGTGCTCAGGAGATGCCCTTACAATTTGTGGAATCTAGACTGTTTTTGCAAGAAAGAGAGGGAAAATATTGCCAAGTCAAGACGTGCCACACTGATAGACTCTTAGTCAAACAGACTGAGTGGCGTAATAAAGTCAAAAGCTGCTTCAACAAAGCAATATCTTACTGGTGCGCACACTTAAGTTATTCTAAGTTTTTTTATTATTCTTTTTATTTTCCCCCTAAAAAGGGTTTCTGATCGTCTGATCGTTTTCCCACTTTATTTGTACTTTACAATATATATATATATAATGTATACTTTACAATTTCACAATTTCACTTTGAAGGTAGGAAAAGATGACATGATTTATCTTACTCATTCTTTTACTGCACAAAATGACCATTTTAACAAGGGTGTGTAGACATTTTATATCCACTGTATGATACTAAATGCTAAATGTCAAGGGCCGGTCTTCAAAACCTTCCTCTAAAGTTACTAATTTCGTAAGCACCGAATCACAATTTATTTTATTTACCTATATAGTGTCTGAGAAAATGCAACCTCTGTAACGGACTCTACAGAAATAAAGACTAGAGCTCGGGCTGAAAGGACATTCGTGTCATCACATTTTAAAATGAGAAACTTCATAGGATTCGAACAGAACACTGAATGATGTGGTACAGGATGCATCTTAAATTTAGTGTTCAGCACTATATAACACCCTTGGACACTGGAGAAACCAGTGATGTTCCTCCATAACAGAAATTACAGGAAAGTAATTGAAAAAAAGGTCAGTTTGTAACATTGGGTCATCTTCTTCTAAAGCCTTGGCCAAGCTGGTCAATGAATGCTGACTAGATTTCTAAATGATGAATAAACTATTATTAAAAATGGAAGGAAAAAAAAAAATTACCTTCACATACAGGATTTCTTCCATCCCAACCGTTTACTCTGCAATTTCGTTGTGCTATGCCAACAAGCCTATAACTGCAGATAGACATCTGTTTTGAAAACACTTTCAAAATTCCAAATGTACAAGCACTATTACACACAATTTGGGCAAATAAATAAATAAATAAATAAATAACGGGCCAAGCAACAAAAAGTAAGAAATTCAGTAATGTTCATTTTAACTTTAATTCTTAAATTAAGTAATTATTACATTTAATTAATTTTTTTCATTTTTTAGCGATGAGGAAAAAAAACAAGTAAAGACTGAAGCAACATGCAACATAAGTTAATATGGAGTAGTATTTCCCTTTAGATTTTCTTTCTAATAATCAAATGAAAGGACGTTCAGCTTTAACGGCCTCCCAGTGATGACACACAGGCTGTCAAGAAGCTGCATTAGATGTGTTAAAGTCTGAACTTTCTTAACGTCGTATGATCTGCAACACTTGAGTGTACACTACCAGGTAAAAGTCTGGACACACCTGCTCATAGAAAGAATGACTTCTCTCTCTCTCTGTGTTTTTTGTACTTAAGCTAGTAGTTTTTGCTGTGGTATAGAAGTACTTAAAATAAGCTTTCAGTAAGAAATGAAAAGGAAATTTTTTTTATTTTTTTCTGGTCCGATCCGTGACTCAAAATCCGTAATATGATCGGAACCGTGAGTTTAGTGATCCGTTGCACCACTATTATCTATACATTGCATAGTGAGCTTATTCACAGACCTTTTGCAGTTTATTCGCTGTGATTGTGCGCACGTGTGTGCAGGACCAAAAATGGACAAACAGTTTATAAAAAAAAAAAAAAAAAAAGCTAAACAATTTTTACCCTTCATGACACACTGCTGTGATGGTTGCACCAAACTCTATTCCTTGTGGATATTGATACTGTCCATTGTCAAGGATGCCAGGATTTCCACAGGATCTTTCTAAAATTAAATAAATAAATAAATAAATAAATAAATAAATAATCTGTTGTTCCACTTATACCACAGTGATTTAATAATGAACACGGCACGCAATGATAAAGCCGTGATAAACAATCACACACCAGCCTTTCTCCCTCTCTCTCTCACACACACACACACACACACACACACACACACGAAGCACAGCCTGTCATTTTACTGTAAAAATGAAGAAAATGGAAAGTGTAGCTGAGACTGAGAGCGCTTACAAGCCAGTCACCACATCAGCGATTAAACATTTTACTTTGTTAAACAATGTGTTTTTAAATCTGCTTATTTTTAATCTTAGATTATATGAAGTGGCCCTGTGTATGAGCTGTTACTATAGAAACGATAACACACTAGAACTTGCACATTAATATAAACCTATTGTTTATGTTACAGCTGGAAATACCTGTGCTGTTATATGAAAATAAAGCAAGCTTTCTAACCAATCAGATTCGAGCATTCAGCTGCACCGTGTGCCTGCAATAAAAAAAAAAAGTCCTTTTGCTATTAAAGTGCAAGGTGACCAAAAAAAATGATATCAATCCAAACTATATGGTGATATGGAAATCTATCAATCAATGCTGTGATAAATTACACTATATGGCCAAAGGTTTGTGGACACCTGACCATTACACCCATGTGTGCTTGCTGAACATCCCATTCCAGATTTAGTCCACGCTTTGCTGTTAATAAGCTCCACTCTTCTGGGAAGGCTTACTAGATTTTGGAGTGTGGCTGTGGGGATTTGTGTTCATTCAGCTATAAGAGCATTAGTGAGGTCAGGCACTGATGTTGGATGAGCAGGTCTGGGGAACTTATTCAGTGCTCCAGTTCATCCCAAAGGTGATCAGCTGGCTTGAGGTCAGGCTTCTGTGCAGGCCACTTGAGTTCTTCCAGACCAGCCTTGGCAAACCTTGTCTTCATGGAGCTTGCTTTGTGCACAGGGGCACGGTCATGCTAGAACAGGTTTGGGCCTCTTGGTTCCAGTGATGGAAAAAATTCATGCTACAGCATACAAAGGCATTCTAGACAATGTGCCTTTAACTTTGTGGCAGCAGTTTAGAAAAAGCCCACATATGGGTGTGATGGTCAAGTGTCCATAAACTTTTGTCCATATAGTGCATGTGAAAATACACTTTTTTGAGATATCACATCTTTTCAAAAAAATTTTTTTTTCTTTGTTTATTTTTAAATAAGTTGACTGGAAACAGCTGGTGTGGTGTTAATTAGTTAGGTGTAAATTAATCTTTAAAATTATAAAATAAATGTTTTACAGATTTTCTTCTGGTTTCAGTAAAAATGATATTTTTAAATATTTAAAAAAAAAAAAGCAAAGCAAACATTTATTCTTGCAGACATTATATAAACATCTAATTTTTTTTGTAATTTAATATGACCGTTTTGTCATTTCTAGCAAAACTAATCTCTCATGATTCATATCGTTTATGGCAGAAATGTTTTTGAGAATCGTGATGTGTTCATTTGTGGAATATCGTACAGCAGTAATCCAACCTATGGACAAGTTCAATCCAAAAAAAAAAAAAAAAAGATGTTTGTAGACAAATTACTTTTGCATTGAAGTTCGAGTTCGCTCCATTGGGTTCCGGTGCAGGTGATTGACCTGGATCCTGATGCTGGCACATAACCAGCGGAACATCTGAAAGTTACAGTGGATCCATCAGGAAAAGACTGTCGGTCTGAATCATCAATCAAAACCCGGTTTTCTCCAGCAGCAGGTCTCTCACATTGTGCTGAACCGATAACAAACCAGATATTAGTGATTATGTTACTAACTCAAATCCAAATATCCTCTATACATCCTGCACTCTGCAGGTTTCCAAAAATCATAATCCAAAATAAAATAAAAAAAGGGGGGGGGGGTTGTGTATATGGAATATATACACCACATTTTAAGATAAAAATCATATAAAAGATACAATCTATATATGGTGGTATATACAGAAGGTGATGAGGCTGCAGCTGTAATACCTAATGGTGTATAAAGGAGACCTCACCTCGGACGTTTACAGCAGTCATGAGAAGCGTAGAGAGGATGATCAGGTAGTGCAACATCTTCAACTGTAAATATTACACACCAGCTTGGCTCTAGGTGTTGCTCTGTCCTAGATCACTACTGTCCAAGAATGTTACCTTGAAATAAAATATGTGCTAAATAAGTTACAGTGACATTTGAAGCACATAGAGAGTAAATAATTACAAGATAATATCAACAGGCAATGAAGAAGAAGAAGGTGGAGGAGGAGGATTAGGAAGTAGTAGAATTCCGTGTATAGCTATTACTTGGCTTATATCCTCCTGAGAGAATTAAATAAATAAGCATATTCCTTTCGAGTAAAAGATATATATATAGTCGTGACCTATTGGTCCGAGAGTCGGACTTGTAACCCGAAGGTGAACCCGAAGGTCGTGGGTTCGAGTCTCGGGTCTGGCAGGGATTGTAGGTAGGTGGGGGAGTGAATGACCAGCGCTCTCTGCCACCCTCAATACCACGACACTCGTTCCGTGGCTAGGGGGTTGACGAGGGGCCCGCGGCGTCGATTTTATCGACACACACAAGTGATGACACACACTGCACATGGATGGGTTAAATGCAGAGCACAAATTCCGAGTATGGGTCACCGCCACAAAGTCACTTCACTTCACTTTCATTAAGAAAATGAATATTAAACTCCAACCATTTTAGCATTTTACTACAATTAGATATGTTGTTGTCAGTGTTGTCCTGTAACTAAGTAAATCGTACTGATCATCCTGCATCTACCAAAATCCTAGAAAATCGAAAGACGAAGATGAGACAGAGGATGTCGTTACACCTTTTCTTTCGTGTGACTCTAGTGGAACCACAGGTGGTGTTTGAACAACTTTTATAAATGAGCTATTATTTTAACTCACAAATAATTAACCTGCTCGCACGCCTCACTACACAACTACACAACTATTACAGCAAAAATAACAATAACTAGAAACTATTTAAACTTCCTTTTTTGTTGTTTCCATGAAATGCATGTTTTGCAATAGCAGCCATTTTGTGTAGAGAGAAAGAGGACATATTAAGCCTCAGAGTTTTCTCTATTGCACAGTAGAAAGTAAATGGTTGGTGACTCCGAGTTGAGTTTACTGCCATTCTTTACGAGTTTCTTGATGGAGACATTTCATTATTTTTGAAGGCATCTTCTCTGGTTTACAGCATCTCTTTAAAATCATAAGACTTTTCCATATACAGTACTGTAAAGGCTGTAGTAAAACCAGTGGATATTTGAATAGCTTCATATAGCGTAATAGCAGTAATCAGAGCATAACATTCATTTCCATTCCGTCAGAGATTAATGTTATGCCCATCGGTGTTGAAGTGTCTTGCCACTGGAAAGAAGAAATCATTCATTCGGATGGCAGGAAGCTGCTCAACAACTTGGTTTCCCCAGTGTACAATTATTAATCGCGTTCAGGAAATGAAAAAAAAAATCATAATATTTATTTCCTGTGGTGACACAGCAACTGATGTGGAACATCTAGAATGGTTGCATGCAAGAGTGCCACTGACTCTATTAGCCTTCTACGTTTTTGTCCCGTCTGGAGGAAACGAGTGGACGTTGCTTAAAAAGCAGCTGTCCTGGAGGATTGTGAAGTTTTTCAGTATAATATCCATCCCAGTTTTATGAGTGAGATGATAAGTGAGCACCAAAGAAATTCTCTCTGTAGAGGTGAGCGCATATGTTCTCTCAGTAGTGCACTGTTAACACGGGCCATGGCGCGATCTATGACGTTCTTCAGGAATCCACATTTATTAAAAATAAATAAATAAATAAATTGCACATTTCCTTACTTTTGTGGAGAAAGTCTTCATTTTCACTGCAGATGCATGTAAAGTCAATAAGGAATGGAATTTTCACAATGCTTGGGATGTGAAGAATTAAAAATGAGAGTATCATGGATGGTGTTTTTATTTATTTATTTTTATTTTTTTAAAAAGTGTAATCTGTTCACGTCAAAGATACATCTAACAATATGTTCATGCCAGGGTAAGCAATACCCCAGAGTTGGGTGAAATGTGGAGGATGAGGAGGAAGGTGAAACTCCTCAACTGTACAGTTAGTGATGCCAAAGGGATGCCATCAATGTACCTAAGGAATAGTGTGGGTCCATCCGTTCAAAGAACATTTGCTTGACAAATCCATTGAAGAGATTCGCATGGGGGGTGTCCCATTTTAGCACCTCTTAAACCCTGGAATTGAACTTGAAGCAGTTCGGCGTTAGCATAAGCTCTGATCATCTTAAGAGAATTTCAGTAAGTGGACCCTTGTCCAGTCACACATCTAGAAAATGTTCTAGGGCTTCTCAATCCATCTACATTAGGAATGATTGTATACAGGCTTTTGATGTCTATAATAAAAGGAAAGGACTGTTTTCTAGACACTGTTCTTTGAAGTGTTTCATCAATCTGTAGGAAACGTGAACAGTCTTTGACAAAGGTCAGTAAAGACTGAGCAATTGCATGCCTGTACAACAATTCTATTTTCAGACATTTCTGTAGGACACGAACAAGCTGAAACAATGGGACATCCAGGATTCAAAAGGACCCCATAAAACTTCTCTTCCGTCTTTGTTGACGTCGTCCCTAACAATAGGTGGTAATTCCTCCTCTACAGCTGCTGAAATGATGTTAGTGATAACAGACTGGATACAGCCCATATTCATTAAGCTCCGCCCCCAAGATCTCACAGTGACCCATAGTGTATCAATAAAATGACTGACAGGAGTTGCATCCAAACACAAACAAGCCTTTCAGACCAGAATTCAGTTTTCCAAAAGGTTTTCTCAGCAACTTTATAAACTTTCGCATTCCGGTACCGAATTAGGTGACAAAAAGTTAGTATAAGATAAGATGTATAGAAAATGGAAAAATAGAAAATGACGACCTTAAAATGTTAGAAAAAAATCTTTTGGTGTCAGTCATTGTCGTAAATTCTATGAGAGTAGGTCTAGGGGCTATAAATTTAAGGCTTTTGGATAGCACAGACACCTCAGTGGAAATTAATTAGACTTATACAGACTTTATTGTCATTCAAATATACAGTAGATGTATACAGAATGAGATTATGAACGGAACCGAGTCGTATCGTCCTATTGTCCTATATTTATGTTCATACACCTTCACTATCGTACCTAGTCACAGGTAGGTATGGTGACGATTTTCTTCTGGATAGAAATGAATAAGTGGAACAGTTCTTCCACTCTTGTTGTTCTCACGGTTTCTGTCATGATTCTTCTGCTACACTTGAAGAGAGTGGATTCTACCCACCTGCAGTACTGAGTGTTATCTTTATTGGGTTTGAATTTGGGGATGGGGGGAGAAGGCCCAAGCCCAAAATGGCAAATACTAACCTTTAAATGATCTTAACAACAAATCATTGGTCAGAAAATGAGCAAGAATTAAACAAATGCACTCCTGAGAGCTCCTGTGCCTCCATTTGCTGGTTTACTTTTGCCACAGTGAACCGTTTGTTTTGGGGAAAAGCTACAAACAGGGAAACTCACTTATATAGTCTTTTTGTACTCAAAGATAAAATCATCATAACACATGTGTGGGTGTACAAAATCTTCCAAAAATATCTTCTGGGTTGTGTGTGTGTGTGTGTGTGTGTGTGTCTGTGTGTCACACACACACACAAAGAATTATTTAATCAGTAATAAACCAATAGACGGTGTGGACTACTTGTTCCCGGTGTTCCGAAAAACATTTCAAGAAATCATTTAAAGGGAAAAGCTCACCCATACCAACTTCCTTTATCTATTTGTTTAATTGTTGCTAACTTCCTGACCAATGATTTGTTGTTAAGACCATTAAAAGCTTAATATTTTGCCGTTTTGTGCTTGCCCAACCCCTCTTCCCCAGAAGTTTGTGCGCGTGTGTGTGTCTACTAAAACATAAGAAAAAGCTCGCTAGTTATTAGGCACTGAAGACGTCGTGTAGAAGATGTTATTTACTCTTACGTCAAACAACAATCTCACTATTCACGCTAGTTAAAGAAGTGTAAGTATCTTACCGTTACTCGCTGTCTCCCTTTTCACTCTCTGGATAAAATATCAGTGGCTGCTTGGCTCCGCCCCTCAGGAAACCCAACCTAAACCTACTCCCACAAGCGCTAATTTCGTAGAGTATTGCAAAAAAGACAGTCCGTGTACATTTTTTTCCATATCTTCTCTACTACTGATCACTCATCTCACATCCTTCAAGCCTAGACCATAACCAAGCATCCTGACATAATTAAGGACGTCTAAATGGTTTAAAGGCGCTCAAGCGTCTGTCAATGCGGAAGTGTTTTTATTGACGTAAGCGTCTACCCTATAAATAGCTATTTTTTACTACGGAAGCCTTTCCGGCCCAAACGCGTGAGAACAAATATTCGTTTTGAAATAAACTTGCAGGGATTAAAACACATGGGAAAGTTCCAGTTAAACACAATCTTGGCTGATTGCTTCAGTTTAAGGAATGAGTCACAAAATTGGAAATCAGGAATTATGGGAAAACAATCCAATGTTAGTATATACGTGTATAGTTTTCCATGTATGACATAAATCATATAAGTAATTTAATATATATATATATATATATAGTTAATATTTAACTAATTTCATTTTTCCCTATTTACTGTACAAGTCAAATTCCTTGTAAATAAATCTTACTTGGCTAATAAATCAATTTTATTACAAAAAGAAAGTTATATATCTAATATCAAGTTCCTGGCCTGATGGCATTTTTTTTTTTTTTGTGATAAAAATAGAACAATTATAAAAGATAAATATGTAAGGAATAAATCACAACGGGTCAGTATAAATCAGCCTGGTCCTAAGAGACATGTCCCAAAGAGTTTATTCCACTTTGGGAACCACTATAGGACTGCGATATTCAGGTGGCACAATTCTCATCACAGCAGTGACACTAACATGGTGTTGTGTGTGGCACACGTACCAGTGAATCAAGCTCAGCAGCACTGCTGGGATATTTAAACTTTATGCAAATTTAAAGATCACTTTATTAGACATTCGCCATCTTGTACGTCTATACCTTGATACCCTTGCTCTTGTACTTTTCATTTTGCCTTTATGGTAAGGTCTGAGGATAAATATTTTTGGTTGCTGATTTATTCTCAATCCAACAGTGACACTTAAATTATGTCCACCACCTAAATATTATGTTGTCCTCTGGGAAGTCTTACAGCTTTCCTTTGACGAATAGGGCGTGAAACTGTGCATAGTAAAATATGGCCATTTTACAGTCAAATACAGTCTACCTGCAAAACATTTGATAAAATGGCAGACGAAGGTACAATGTATGAATACGAGACTTATCTACAGTGTAAAATGTTATGATCATTACTAGGAACATTATTATGCTGACAATGATGCTGATTAATGTTATCATTATTATCACTATCCCAATTCTTTTATTAACAATACTCTGCAGCATAGAGGAACAGAAGCAAAAATCAAATCCAAAAATATTCCAAATTTCTGAATCCAGCACAATTTATACATTAAATCACACCATTTACATACTAATTACCTACTGAATACATGAGACCAAAGAAGTCTTTTACTGGCAGTGGTTACATCTTTCTCATGTGCTAGTACAGTCCATTTCTAATGCTCACAAGTTCTTCCTGTATGTTTTCAACATTATTATCCATATAGGCACCACGCAGACCATTGTCTCCAAGTCTCTCCTTCCTCAACCCAACAGGCCTTACCTGCAGAACACTATGATGACCTGATGCTTTCTCCTTCAGACAAGTCACACCCAAGCAATTGCTGAATGAGCAATAAAGACATCTAAAAGGTTATTAGTGGGCCGCAGCGGCCCAAAACAGAAAACATCTTGACACATACATCTAAATCTTTCCACTGCTAAGCACAACATTTAGTGAGCCATAGTACCAATCATGAACGCTTAATAATTGACGTGTATAACAATCAATAGTAAGCAAGACAAAAGAATAGAAGACAGTCAACCCTATATATAATTGGAACATATCTTCTACTCCCCCCACCCTTTTTTTTTTTTTGGAGAAAATAGGGTCCATCATCCCTGTTTACTAGTCCAAAGGCACTGTCCCAGATCACCTCCATAGTAACTTCAACCACTGAGACAGACACCAGAGATTTCTGGCACTGCCACTTGAAGGGAGGGCATGTCCACTAAGTTAAGTCCATTGTTCAACCATGTGTCCAGTACCCCCCTACATCAGAAGATCTAAATGTACTAAGAACATACTGCACATATATATAACATCACACTCACCATCCACTTTATTAGGAACACCTGTACATTCATGCAGTTGTCTAATCAGCCAATCATGTGGCAGGAGCACCACAATGCATAAAATCATGCAGATACAGGCCGAGAGTTTCAGTTAATGTTCGCATCAAACATCAGAATGAAGAAAAAGTGTGATCTCTGTGACTTTAACCATGGCATGGTTGTTGGTAACAGATGGGTAGGTCTGAGTATTTCAGACACTGATGATCTCCTGGGAATTTCACACACAACAGTTTCTACAGTTTACACAGAATGGTGTGAAAAACAAAAAACACTGAGTGAGCAACAGTTCTGTGGATGAAAATGTCTTGTTGGTAAGAGAGGTCAGAGGAAAATGGCCAGATTGGTTTGAGCTTACAGGAAGGATATAGTAACTTGTATAATTACTCTTTACAACCGTGGTGAGCAGAAAAGCCTCTCAGAACACACAAAACATCGAGCTTGAGGTGCACAGGCTACAACAGCAGAATACCACATCAGGTTCCACGTCTGTCAGCCAAGAACAGAAATCTGAGGCTATCATGGGCACAGACTCACACAGACTTGGTAAACAACAGTGAACAACTTGACAGTTGAAGACATTATCTGGAAAACCAAATAATGTACAGGACCTGAAGGATTTTTCTGAAGAACAGTGGGCAGTTTAACTGCTCAGGACAAACAAGAGACTTATGACCCCAATTATACGGGGGGAGTAATATTTATATTTGCAGAAAAGTTTCACAAAGTTTAATAATAAACGATGTTTGGACATGTAATTTTTGTAATGACCACAACTAAAGTTTAATCCGCAGTCTGTACAAGCAATATCTTAAGACGCCTATGTACAGCGAACATCAGAACTCCAATCAGAGCTCATCTCTCTGATAAGTAGGCCAATCAGTGTACTTGTTGGGCGGGACAAAACCCATAGCGTGAACGTTACACGTGATCAGCATAGCACCACAAATTGTGTTTTTTTTTTGTTTTTTTTTTATCACGTTGCCCACCTCGCAATCGTATTGATAATAACAGCCTAAATAATTTCTTAATAAACCGTTTCATTCTGTTCAGACATATATGCGCTTGTGTGCATGTAACTTCCAATACAACTGGCTCTGTAATCAAATTTATGCAAAAAATAAAAATAACTCTGCATCTTAACGTTATATTTACAACACAAGAACCATGGATATGAATAAAAAAAATCAATTCGTAAACATACACTCACGTTTACAAGAAAATCTCCTCGTAACCACACTGTTTACTTCCGGGTTTTGCTAGCCTACTGGTGATTGGCTGGCTAAGAGAAAACGAAAACGATGCGGGACCGCTGATTGGTCAATTTGTTAGGATAAATTTTGCAGTCACAAAGAAGGAAGTAGGTATTGCTCAAAAATACTAAAGTACGTAGAGAGAGTCGGCCCACTACCTATAAGAAGAAAGAGACCAAATACAATAGTATTTACAAATAAATAAGGACCAATATTTGTAAAAGAATACATTATTTACAGTAGAGTATAATAAAGTACAACATACATGCTTGTGGTATAGGACCGTGCTTCCATCATCTGTAGCAGGGGTTCTTAGCTCCAGTGTTTGGGACTCACTGCTTTGCAAAATTTGATATTTTCCTATTGCCAGCACACCTGATCCAACTCACCAGCTAATTATAAAGCTCTTCATGAGTTGTGTTAGCCTGGCTGGGGTATGGAAGTGTGGAGAATGTCAAACTCTGCAGGACAGGTGGTCTTCAGTACTGAAGGTGCTTGACTCTCTGAACCTGACGAACTGAAATTGTTGACATACGACATACTGTACGACATATGCCTTTTTCGATCTCACATTTATGTGGAATGTATCATACATACATACATACATACATACACACACACACACACACACACACACACACACACACACACACACTATATATATCCGGCTATTGTGTTGTCGACAAAAGTTTGCACAAGGCTTAAGTGTTTAACTAACTTGTATGTGACTGGAGCCCCTTTAACAGAAGTACCTCTATCCCTGCACATTCATTCAGCAGCACAATGCATTACAATCATGCAAATGTAGGTCAAGAGCTTGAGTTAACGTTCACATCAAACACCAGAATGGGGAAACCTGTGATCTCAGTGACTTGATATGGCTTGGTTGTTGGTGCCAGGTGGGTTGTATTTCAGAAAATGCTGATCTCCCGGGATGTTCATGCACACCAGTCTCTATAGTATACAAAGAATGGTGCAAAAAACAAACAAAACATCTAGTTTTGTGGGCAGAAATGTCTTGTTGATCAGAGAGGTCAGGGGAGGATTGAGAGTCTGGTTCGACCTGACAGGAAGTCAACAGTAACTCAATTAAGCACTCTTTAAAACAATGTTAAGCAGGAAAGCATCTCAGAACACACAACACTTCAAACCTTGAGGTGGATGGGCAGCAGCAACAGACCACCACATCAGGTTCCACTCCTGTCAGCCAAGAACAGCTTACCAGGATTGTAAAGGTTACAGTGGGCACAGGTGGAGAGTTGAAGTTTTTCCAGGTTCAATATGTTGTGCATTCTGAGAAGCTTTTTTTGCTTACCATGGTTGTAAAGAGTGGTTATTTGAGTTCTTATCTTCTTGTCAGCTCAAACCAGTCTGGCCATTCTCCTCTGACCTCTCTCATCAACAAGGTGTTTCCACTCGTGGAACTGCCATTCACTCCAGAGACTGTTGACACACTTTGAGGGTCTAGTCGGTAAAGTCTTTATGATTTAAGTTTCAGTGACTCTAGTGTGTAAAAGGGGCAAGATTTTTTTTATGTGAATATTAACTGAAGCTTTTGACCTACTGTAAAACCATATGATTTTATGCATTGTGCTGTTGCCACATGATTCGCTGATTGGATGAACACATGAATGAGCAGGTGTAGAGGTGTTCCTAATAAAAGTGCCCAGTGAGTGTATATCACCTACGAACCAGATGAACTGACTGCATTTAATTATGCAACCCCTTGAAATTAACTTAACTGCAATTATATGTCTACATGAATCTAGTACTTTATAGGGGATTATAACTTCACCTCCTTTTTTTTGAGTTATATCAAACGTTTTAATAAATGTCCATTTTTTAATAAAAGTAGTCATTTCATTAGTATTCACTCCTGTTGCCATGAATAAGTAGTTCTTTTGGAATGAGATATGATTACAAGCATCAAATGTTTAGCTTGCTAATTAAGAATTACATCATTAGCACACTTTGTCAGTAGCGAAGTTTATGGCCCTGACCTTGTTGTTTTGCCCCCTAGTGGAGACTAGCTTGTATTTTTGAATCTTTCAGTTCAATTATAGTCCACAAAACCATTTTCATATAGAACCCGGATTCAAAATTCTGTTAATGGGCAAGATTAGAACCTTTATCATGCCAGTCCCAGCCCGTGGGCCTTATCTATACCTTGATACCCTTGCTCGAACTCATTCTTACTACTACCTAGAGGAATAAACAGTGCCACCCTCTTTATACCCGGTACATACAACATTTCCTTGTCCCTGTACATAAGAAAGTACATGCGAACATCATTATGATCACTGCATGAAACAAAAGTGGAATAATGCATTTCTTCTTTACAAAACTTACAAAATCAATGGAAGTCATATCACATTTATAACAACGAAACGATTTTTCTGGGATTTCTCAGTTGCTAAATTGGGTGATGTGGAACCTTTATTGCACAGTCTTGCTGTATGACGGCAGTTATTAAAATGTTTTTGTTGTAAATTTGTTACAGTTTCGAAATTATTCAAATTGTAAATGATTAGACCGTCTGTGAAAATACCAAAGCAACTTACAGCTGAAAGTTAAGGTCCTTGGAATTCCTGGAATTTGAATTCATAATCATCCAATCAGTAGTCCAAAGTCCTGACTGCTAAGCCACCACTGAATCCCTATTTTTTAATATACAGTACAGCTTATTGATGAATGACAGATATTTGCAGTGGTGGAATAAAATGATAGGAAAGAGGAGGATGATGGGAGATTTAAATGTCATATGTCTACAGTCAGTGACAAGGTTGTCTTTAAGTGCCCGAAAACAAATGGTATGTCGCCATACGGCAACATTGTGCAATAAGAAGATGGCTAAAGTACATTTTTGAAACAAAAGCACCACCTTCCATCATCAAATTTGGTTATGGTGTTTACAAGCCACTCTGCTGGTCTGCATGCATGAGCGCACCAATCCAAAGATGGTAATCAAAGCAACGAAGAGAAGCCAGCGAGCAATGTTGTACCACAGCGGCAATCCTGACCATGTCCTGAAAATGCAAGCATTCAAGGAAGATTTACAAAAATTATTCCACATTTACCACACACATTCAGTTAGTTTTAGCTTTCATGCCTGCTGCACAACAAAAGGACTGAATATATAATCATGTTAATCAAACCTGAGACAGAAGTTTTCATTCCAGTTCTGCGTTTGATTGCTACAAAGTGACTGATTTCCACATGAATAGCTCTGTGTAACCAACTCTGAGCTTGAAACTTCCACGGAAGTGCTGGTGCTTATCTCTGGTGATGCTGTCGTTGTCCTGCATTCATAAGTTTCAAGCTCTGAAATGGGGGATATGATGGCAGATTTATATTAGGAATCATTCAAACAAAAAGGATTAACGTGAAGTTAAAACCGTTATGCTGTTTACACCCAGTAGCTCATAAGTTAGAAGGTATAGGTTATAAGTTATGTGCATAACTGACCATCAGACGTGAGTGAATAAATGCAGTTCTCCTGTCCAGCCTGTAGAAGATGAAGGGAAATGGGTTTACTCTGTTCTCTGCTCACAGCATTCTGAGCCAAGCAGATGTACTGAGCGTCCTCAGTGAGAGAGGCACAGCGGAAGAGAAGATCAGCGGAGCTTTGTAAAAGAACATCTTGAGGTTGAGCCTCTCTGGACCAGCTGTACTTCACGTTGGTGCCTCTCTCAGTCCGACAGCGTAGGAGAACCGGCTGTCCCTGGCACGTCACCATGGGCGAGCCATCTAACCAAACCTGGGGTCTGCTCACAGCTTCTGAAATTCAGATCAGTATCAAACAGTTATTAATAAGCTATATTTAAAAGCTAGGGGTGCATCGATGCAATTTTGGAGACCAGGTAAATGTTTTTTGGTGTTCATCAATACCAATACTGATACTGAAATGAGCAACCTACTTAGTGTTTATCAAGCAGGACGTCACAGAACATTTTGATTTTAAATGAAGTGCATTAGATAGCTACGTTAGTTACCTCAGACAGAGTTGGGCTTCAGTGGAGAAGATTGTTTTTTTTTTCACTTAGAAAAGCGCTTCTGTACAGCTGCAAGTAAAGTATGTCTCTGTTTTTCATTGTGTAAGAATCTTTTGCTGTCAATGACGATAGTGGCTGAGTGTCAAAAACAACATACTGGGTAAGTTCCAGGCCCGGACTTATAATTTTTCAAGGACTATTTTGAAACAAAATATATCCTGATGACACAACTTCTGAAAGGTAAGGACCTACATTTGCATTGTATTTTAGGGAATTAATTTGGACATTTTTTCAAGTTCAAGGGCTTTTGTTTGATGGGGTATGTTGCTGTCTAATAACAATCCATAATAGAGAGAAAGAGAGCGTGTGTGTGTTGTGTGGCTTCATAGAGGTTTGACTCGGCAAAGCTGGGTGGTATTGTGTCTTTTTGCTGCGGTAGATAGTTCTAGTCAATAGCGCACCAATGGCATGACAAATGATTGTAAGACTACATGGTTTGCGTGTGGCATCAAAAGGAGAACCAACTATGAATCTGTGTCATGGGAACCATCTAGAGTTTGCTCTAGAAAATTGGCCAACCTCAGTTACCAATCGCCTTTACCAACTGCTTGATTTCTATAGCGCCTTGCTGCATAGGAGCTATAAAAATATCAAACCGCTCCAACCAAAGTGCTGCCCACACAGACAAACTCATTAGCTGAATTTTGTAGTTGGAAATGAATCATTAGAACAGTATCATTAAAACAGCAGCTCCAAAACTAGAAAGCAGCATCTGCAACACCCACTCGTTGGGTATATTTAACCTCATATTTGTAATGAACATGTAATAATTATTAAAATAATAAAAATTAAAATAGAATTATTAATATTTGATAATAATAGAAAAAAGGTAATCAGATACTGTACCATTAATGGATTAGACTCAAAATTTCTGCTAATACCATGTTATCCTATTATAGTAGCTACTGTTCTGTGTTATAGCAGTCTTGATTTTTTTGTGTGTGTGTGTGTGTGTGTGGTTGAAGCATGGTGTATGTACAGGGCCCCAACAACTGTTCAAGCCCAGGGGCCCCCAACATCCCTAATCTGCCCCAGAGCTGATAATAACAGAGCTGTTATTTTCACTCAGTCAGGATTGTCTGTAGACTTTTTTTTCTCACCTAACTAGAGTTTGCTGCTAGTGAGAAACATAAAACTCGGCACGAGCAGTTCCAGTTGTTCTATCAGGTTACTTCAATTACACAAAGATGCTGTAATTCCTCCACTTGATATTTTCGCAGAGCACATTCGGAAGTCTGCTTTGCTTTGATTCACTGCTAATTGTGAAATATGTAGTAGTGACTGCGCATGAAGTACAAATGTACCATATTACATTTTCAGACCTTCAGATTCTGTGAGATGGATTATAGCACAAGTGTACCTTTCACATGTAAAACTAATAGACAGTTGGGAATGCGAAACACCAGCTGAACAAAAGTATGTCTAAAACCCACTCAGCACACTACTGGTCTGTATGCTAGATGACCGTACATAGTCGCCTGTTACAGGGCTACTCAAAAAATTCACTAGATAGCAGCCTGTAGCATAAGTCAAGTGTGATAGCCTCTCAAATTGATTTTGTTTATCATGTAACTTTTTTTTTAAATGCCAAAATTGAAAAACAAACAAACAAACAAACATGTATTTAGAATCCTTATTAGATGTGTGATTGACAGTCTAATGGAGCTGAGACTGAAATTTAGATGTAGTAAAACTGCACTTACATCTATGAGTGTTTGACATGAAGTATGGGACAATCATAGTCTTTTGTTAATTCTGCAACCATGTAATATTACCATGTTTGTTTGTTTGTTTTTTACCATTTTTTTTAACAATAGGCCAATTTTACAGTTTTGCTAAACTATATACGATCATCTAATCTATAAACATTTGTGCTATATATTATACGCAGGCAAAACCTTACCTTCTGTTACCACGACTTTTATCCTAGACATGATATCAGCATATATTTTGTCAATCCCAGCCCAGTAGATTCCAGTGTCCTCTAGCTGGAGTCCTGTCATGACAATGTGAAAGGATCTGAACCTTGTTTCATATATCCTTGCTTTTTTCTTGAGCCGTGCTGTTGTGAATCCATCTGTATCCATCAATACCTCACAAGTGCTTTTGGACTCCCCAAGGCACCAGTATTTCTTACTGGATAAAAAATGTCTTGCATCGTAACTGCATAAAACATTAATCTCTCTCCCAATTGTGGTATGGATGGTAGTTTTATCACACTGCAACTGGGCATGAACTGAAAAAAAAATGTATAAATGGTCAGTGAAAAAGAACAAAAGGTTTTATGTATAGATTGAAACAAAGTATTGATAGTTGCTGTTTGAAATGGTTGAGAATACCATTAACAAACCAGAGCTAGCTGCTATTTCTTGTATAAAATGCCATATATTGGGAAAGATTAGTAGCAAATATATACAGATAGCAAAGCATTAAAAAAAAAAAAAAGTTAAATAGTCGTTGTTGTAACAAGGACACAGGAATTAGAGGTGCTAAGTGTGCTGCTACTTCCAGGTTTATTTTAACCTCAACTGTTTTAATCATAATAATATATAGTGCACGTCACGTGTGCTTCTTAAAATTCCAGCTGCCCCAATGCAAAATGCCTTCTGGCATCCCTGTTTATATAATATAAATTAACCAAACAATAAACCACTTACCCTGAAATATAAGCACTAGGTATAGGACCCTCATTGTGTAAATGTGTTGTATGTACGCAGTCCTAAGAAACAGGATGTAATGCAGGCCCACCTGAGGTTTTGGCTGGCCTTTGTCACTCTGAGCATGAGGTGCAAAACAGCATTTCTTTTTCTGTGGTTACGCATATACATAGTCTATTGCAGATACCCAAGTTTGTTTGTTTTTTTTGTTTTTTTAGAGAAAAAGTAGCCTCTATGCACCACCACAATGGATTTGAAATGAAGCAATGAAATTGAAGTGTAGACTTTTAGCTTTAATTCAAAGGGTTTTAACAAAAACATTGCATTAACCGTTTAAGAATTACAGCCATTTTTTACATAGTCCCTCCATTTTCACAATGGACAATCAACTGATAAGCAGTGTCATGGCCAGGTGTGGTCTGTTTCCTCCTTATTTCATGACAAATTAGGGAGATAAAAGGTCTGGAGTTGATTCCAAGTGTTAAATTTGCATATGGTAGCTGTTCAGGGGAACTCTCAATATGCGGTCCAAAGAGGTGTTGACGCAAGTGAAACCAAAATGAACTTGTACCAGAATGATGGGAAGAGAAGAGTATGGAGAAGGAAAGGAAGGGCTCATGATCCAAAGCATACCACATCATCTGTCAAACATGGTGGAGGAAGTGTTATGGCACGTGTGGCTTCCAATGGAACTGGGTCATTGGTGTTTTTTTGATGATGTCACTGCTGATAGAAATAGCAGGATGAATTCTGAAGTGTATAGAGCTATATTTTCTGCTCAGATTCAGTCAAATGCTGCAAAACTGAGGACGGTTAATGACTCCAAACATACTGTGAAAGCAAGAGCTTCATAAGGCAAAAAAATGTAATGTTCTTAAATGACAGGGTCAGTCACCTGACTGCAATACAATTGAGTATGCTTTTCACTTACTGAAGACAAAACTGAAGGCAGAATGACCCACAAATATGCAACAACTGAAGGCTGCTGCAGTAAAGGCCTGGCAAAGCATCTCAAGGAAGGAAACTCAGCATTTGGTGATGTCCTTGGGTTCCAGACTTCAGGAAAGGATTTGCATCCAAGTATTAAAAATGAAATTTATATCTATCATTGTTAGTTTGTATAGTTAAACTATATCAATGATACATAACCGAAAGAATTTAAATGAATGCCTTATGAAATGAATGCCATTTGAATTAGCAAGAATTTCAGAGGGAATTTCTTGTCTGATGAAACCAAAATAAAAATTTTTGGCCCTGGCACAAACGCTATCTTTGGCAGAAACCAAATTCTTCTTGTCACCCTGAGAACATCATCCCCACAGTGAAGCATGGTGGTGGAGGCATCATGTTGTGAGAATACTTTTCATCATTCTGAACTTTGAAACTGGTCATGGTTGTGCTCAAGATTGATAGAGACAAATACAGCCAGACTTCCTACAAGAAACCCTGTTACAATCTGCAAAAGATTTGAGACTGGGGTAGAAGTTAATCTTCTAACACAACCCTTGGCATACTGATAAGGTTGCACCAGAGTGGTTCTACACCAAGAACTTGAATGTGTTAGAATGGTCCAGAATTCAATCCGATTCTGATGAGCAAAGCTACACAAGCCAAGTTGTTTCGTATTTAGCAGAAATTTTAGTTTTCTACAGTCAGTTTTTGAGTGGTTCTGTCTAGTGAATTATATACACATTTTCATTTAATTTCATATAAAGTACAGATTTATATACAGTATATACCTCAAAAATTAAACAGTGAAGAGAACAAGTACACTGATGTTTGGAGAGATGTGTCTTAATAGTGTTTTTGTTTCACCAACAGGTATTTCCAGCAAAATGATTAGTTCAACAGTGGAACTAAAATCTCCATCTATGGGACACTTCCAAAAATATCCCCTAGATGGAGCCAAAAAAAAGGATTTTGGTAGCCTTAAAACCCTTTAGGCCTAGTCAGTCACATATTCTGCTGGGTAAACCTGAAATTGGTTTTGTTGTGTACCCAAATATATAACCAACCATTTGAAATGGCACTCGCATGTTCATATTTTAAATGTATGGTAGCTGGGACAACAATGACATCTATTGCAGCCATCTGTCAGATATGTTTCTACTTCAGTTACACCTTGAATGTCACCCGGAGCACCCAGAGTGTCGTCCAACAGGCCGTGCAACTTCAGCTGCCTCCTGAGTGCCATAGCAGTGTAAGATTCCTTCTCTCTATTACACGCTCTGTCTTAGACACAACAACAAAATCACACCCACTGCATGTTTCCTGTGCAGGGGCGGCTCTATGACCCAGCAACACAGAGTGTCAGTTGGACAGAATGAGAAATAGAGAGAGAGAGAGAGAGAGAGAGAGAGAGAGAGAGAGAGAGAGAGAGAGAGAGAGCAGAAAAAAGCCTAGTGAGAGAGGCAAAGTGAGAGAAGAGAACAAGTTAGCATGAGAGAGGTAGAGATGAGTACAGTGGTGGTATTTTTATTCTGACCACAGAAACCTGTTGACAAGCTTCCGTGACGACAGCCCATCTAGTGCTCTGCGAAACTCAGAACTTGGGCAACTTCTCACCTGAAGGGAGCGATGACAGACAGGCTGACAGACAGAGTGAAAGAGAAAGGAAGAGAGAGTGAGAGAAGGATACAGTGAACAGAGAGAAAATTTGGGGGGATAGAGAGAGAGAGAGAGAGAGAGAGAGAGAGAGAAACAGAGTGTACAAGCCACTGGGGCCTTCAAAGCCATGTGACATGACAGAGGGCACTGCTGGGGGACGCGCCGCACTATGGAACTCCAAGCTCAGCTCCTGAGGAGCTTCCTGGCCCAGTTTGCCAGCAAAGAGGCCACATCGGCTCATGAAGACGGTGCCTATGCTGTTGAGTTCTTGGTGAGTTCATTTCAGTGCCTGTTAGTATGGATGATTGTAAAGTGGTTTCTGGTATGACATTGTCACGCAAATGGGGCTTCCTTAAAAAGCCGGGTTATAATCACAATAGAGTCAGTGGTTTGTCTTAAAATTGTGAACTTCTCAGATAGTGACTGTGTTTGTCTAGTAGTCAAGACAACAACATTTAAAAAGAAAAATTCTTAACCACCAGTTCAGATCTGATTAATGGCGATAAGTCCAGTTGCACTGACTTCGTACAACTAGACATCTGAAATTCATAAACGTGTGTGTGTGTGTGTGTATGTGTGTAGTCAAGCAGACAGTTGTGGTAGTGTTATGTCAGGCTCATATAACTGGCTAAAGGGAAAAAATATTCAGAATTCAGTTAAACTAGCCAGCTGGTGACTAACTGTGTGGCTAAACACTCTTAATATAGACTTCCTCTTCTGAGAGTGGGAACTGTCTCAAAAAGAGAACTTAGAAGCTTGTCTTCTCTGTTCGCCATGATACTCAAATCTACTGTATGTTAATCAGTATACCGTCTGTTCAGGGTTATTCTCTGCATATCAAAAAAATCCGAAAATTGATTAAAAAAAAAATCTAAATAAAATTTTAAACCACAGCAATGTAAATTGTCAAATCTTATTGGTCAGAAGGTGTTGATTCATTTTCTTTAACAGCAGCTCTGACAGTCTGGCTGTATTTATACACTTTTACAATGATTTGTTTGAATACGTTATCATTTCTGTAGTAACAGCTATATACAGAGACTTGTAATACGGACACGTCACCTAATCTAGTCTAATAATAAATGAATTAAAAAATGTAATGTTATTAAACAAAGAATAATATATAATCATCAATATGGTTGTTGTTAAGCTTCTGTAAGAAAATGTTTATTAAATATTTATGGAAGGAGTCTCCAGTGTCAGTGCTTTGTAAATTTTTTGCCACGGTAGAGTCTTCAAGATGGAGATCTTATTTTCTTATTAAGTTAAAAATATAGCTGATGCGGGAATGACTATTTATAATTGTTATAAAAAGTATATTTATGTTAGACTGCAGGTGACCATTTTTAGGGAAAATACATTTTCTTTCTTGCCTATTTCACACTGATACGCACAAATCCTTCTTAACCACTCGACTACTGACCAATTTACAATTTACACCAATAAAACTGTGCAGTTTATTACAAAAGACCCAACATACAGACAATGGACAAATGGAAGGAAAAACTGGTGGCTCTCTTATGATGATTTTTTTTTTTTGGTGTCCACTTGTTCCCTCAGAAGTTCATTTAATTGATCGCCTTTACCCCTATTCAGATGGGTGTGGTCTCTTCCAGGAAAACCCATCCCCCATCCACAGGTCTTGAGGGCTCAATGAATGGTTTAATGAGGATGAAAAAATTATGTAAATGCTATAAATGCTACTAAATGCTATAACCAAATGAACCAAACACTTACAGGAGACATCACTCTCCACCACCATCGTCAAAACACCATCTTTTGGAAGAAGGTGTTCATCTTTCCAGTACAGTTCTAGTATAGTATCAATCCCAAGGCACATAGAAGCTGTTCTGGTTGCTTGTTGTGTTTACTAAGACACTTTCACCTGTATGTATAATTTCCTAATAATATTTCCAGGTATTATTTTCTATAAGATGAAGCACAAGCTAACATGGACTTGGACACACTTTCTGCATTCTTCTTTCTAAGTCATTGTTACTCTTAGCTTTGAAGACATGCATTTGTACTCTAGATAGCACAAAGTATCACAAATGAAAAAGGACAATCAGTTCTTGCAATGTACTGGACAGAAACAAATCACTTGATACATTCCTGCCATTCCACTTCCTAAGAGACAAGTTTGGACCCTTGAAAAGATGGTTCACGAACTGCAGACATGAGTATGCTAGCAGACAACAAAGAGTGTCTTTGGTCTCTTGTCTCTCAGCTTGAGCCATCCTTCTAAGTAGCGAATCGTTTTAAAGACAGCTGTTGTTAGACCATTCTTCAAAAAAAAAAAATACATATTGACTCCATTCATCTCTTAGTCACCACCCAATCACCAAGACTGCCCAATCTCCTAAGATTTTGGGGGAAAATGTTGCCTAGCAGCTGATGTTTTGTAAGAAGAAAGATCCAGAATTATATACTCCTGTCTCTTTTCAGGAAGCATCCTAGGACAGAATTAGTGGGGGCTAGTGTGGTCAGTGACCTACTGCTTGCCTCTGATATGTTTTTGTTTTAGTGTTTTTGGACTTGAATACAGAATTTGCACTATTAGTCATAACATTTTAATGGACATACAAGTTTTGCCTGTTTTAGATATTATCTCATCAGTTTGTTAGTATAAATGGAGATTCTTCAGAGCCTAAAAAAGTGCAATAAGGTGCCTTTATACCCAGCCCCTCATTCCTTCATTATTTCACTTACACAAGTAAGCAGATAAAAGTTCTAGTGTTGCTTTCAATTTGGCATTTGCATTTGAAATCTGTTGCTGTTAACTCCAAAGAGCTGTCTCTGGCAGTGAAGCATTGCAACATTAGACTGAAAAATCAAAACAAACTGATCAGATAGATAGCAAAAACATTAGGTGTGGCCAAATCAAGTATTTCATATCTTCTTTAAAAAGAAACACCACACTGATGAGCTCAAGAACACCAAAAAGCTCAGAAGACCACATAAACAAACTGTGGTGAAAAGAAAAGCCCCTTCACAACAGTTGGCCAGACAAAGAACACCCACCATAGGTAGGCATATCTGTGACAAAGTTAACAATCAAGAGAAGACTTCACCAAAGTAACTACAGAGGGTTTATTGCAAGATGTAAACCATTGGTACGCCTCAAAAAACAATGATGGGAAGAGAAGAGTATGGAGAAGGGAAGGACTTGCTCATGATCCAAAGCATACCACCAAGTTTGTGTAACTTGACTAAAATCTGATGTTTTGGACCTTTCTTTGTTTTACAATTTTCAAAATTCCAAAGGTTTCTGTTTATTTCCAGTTTTAAATAGAAAAAAAAATCCCACATTTTCAATGTGGTCTCAGTCCCCACTTTAATCTGTAAATATAATGTTGGCTATCACTTCTATGTCGACTATCATGAATTACATCAGTTGTCTTAGGTACAGTTGGGCGGTTTCATAAAATCTAAATCAACTGGTAAGAGAAACCTCTAGGACAAAGATTTAGGGTGTTTAAGACTTCTGCAAAGTACTGTTCATGTTAACAGGGATTGTGCGCATACATGACGTTGCCATGCTTCTGTCACTAAAATCACAAATCACTTCCTGTTAAATGGCTCAGTGGTTACGATTGTGTGCTAGTGCTTATCTAGCTTGAATTGCTCTCTGGCTTATTTTTAAGTCACTTTGGGTAAATACAGCTGTGAAATAAATGAACATTAAATGTAAATGCAGACCTCCTGACTCCAACAGAAGGCCAATCAAACATGAGTAGATTAATATAGTGTGAGCTAAGAGGATGTCCTTTGGCCTGGATCTCTGTCTGATCGCTGTCCGGATCAAATTTTACAAGCAGGTTAAAAGCAGTAATAATTTTTAATTCAGTTAAGGTTCCAGTTAAGGTTTTGCTTTATTGCTACAGTTATATGATGTATTACAGCATCGTGAACACATTCTAGGACCACTAGTACAGCACTGTGTGTGTCATCTGGCAAACAGACTTATAGGATTGCCTTTGGCCAAGAAGGATACTTCTTATACTCCCTTCAAGTCTGGCCAAAATTAGGTATCTCAGTGGGCAGCTGCCTTCAAACTGGGATAGTACATTTCTCTGGAGTGTGCAAATGCTGCCCAAAAATGCTGTCTACCTGCCCAAACATTATCTTCTGATTTGGAATGCACTGTCATGGTACAAAAAAAGAAGGAATTTTCTCTTAACCACATGGTAACAAATCTGTCAAACTGGATCTGTCTCATGGAGACCTGACTAAACCTGTTTTAATAGAAGCACTGAGTTATTCTGCAATGACGACATGCAGATCTATAATCTTTGCTGTCTTTAACATATTTCCATAGAAAAAAAATATCTGAGCCTAGAACCACTTTTTTTGAACCAGAAGAACTTTAAAATGCAGTAGTTTTGTAAATGTTTTATGGTGGGTGCTTGAGTCGGTAAGTGAGCTTTGCACTGCTGGTAAAGACACACTTGAGGAGTACTTCTTTTGTACTGCTTGAGACGTGAGCTGTGGTTGGAAAGTTATCTAATTACGATGGTCTTTCTCTTGTGGGACAAACTAAGGGGAAACAGTAACTCTTAGGCATGCAAAACACACACAGTCTCACTTACATGACTTTCAAACCTCAACCATGAAACACTGGTGATACAGATTGTAAAACAGATAATAAAAAGGGGGCAGAATAGGAAAATAACATTAGTGAGAGTTAAATATTTAGTTTTTTCAGAAAATTTGCTCTTACCACTTCACAGATTAGTGAGTTCTTGTTGCATTCTTATTCTTAAGTACATTTACATCATGCATTTGACAGACCCTTTTTTTTTCTTCTCCAAAGCAATTTACAGTAGCAGCAGCATATAATTCAAGCATAGGGTTTTGGAAAGGGGGAGGTAGTTAAGGGCATAGCTAAGCTAAGCTAAATAAACCATTAAGGAGCTTAGTAAACATAACGTTAAGTAAAATATAACTAAGGTACGTAAAACATGCATATTGTTAAGCAAAACATACCTAAATAAAGCATGCATATTCAGCAAAACATAACTAAGCTAAAATAACTATGCTAAGTAAACATAAATAAGTTATGCAAAACATAACTAACATAACTATGCTAAGTTAGCATAAATAGGTTACGCAGAATATAACTAAGATAACTATGCTAAGTAAGCATAAACAAATTATGCAAAATATAATTAAGGTAAGAAAACTAAGCTAAGCAAAACATGCATGTTGTTTTTGATCACTGTAACTAAGCTACATAAAACATAACTAAGTTGAGTAAAAAGTTTACAAGTGAAATAATTAATCTTTGTAAAACGCAAGTAAGGAAAGTAAAACATGCATGCATGTTTTTGAGCAATGTAACTAAGCTAAGTAAAATGCAAAACAAAGTAAAGCTTTACTAAGCTAAGTAAAACATAACTGTGTAAAAACATAAGCAAGTTAAAAAAAACAAAACATGCATGTTGGTTTTTTGATCAATGTAACAAAGCTAAGTAAAACATAACCGTGGAACACACAGCTATGCAAAGTAAAACATTACTTACTAAAACATTATTAAGCTAATTAAAACATTAAGCAAAGTAAAACTTTAATAAGATAAATAAAACATTACTAAGCTATGTAAAACAACTAAGTAAAACATAACTATCCAAAGTACATTACTAAGCTACATAAAACTTTACTTAGCTAAGTAAAACATTACAAAGCTACATAAAACATAACTAAGTAAAACATGCCAAAGCTCATTTATGTTTTGTAAAACATACAAAGTTACTTATAACTAAGCGAAGTAAAACATAACTAAGGTAAGTAAACCATGCTTGTTGATTTTGATCAATGTCACGGAGCTAATTAAATCATAACTAAGCGAAATAAACTATTACTAAGCTGAGGAAAACATTACTAAGCTACATAAAACATAACTAACTTACTCATAGCTAAGCTAAATAAGCCATAACAAAGCTAAGATAAACATAATAGTTTTGTTTTACTTAGTTAAGTAAAACTTTACTAAGCTACATAAAACATAACTTAGTAAAACATAACTAAGCAAAGTGAATTACAACTGATATAAGTAAAACAAAACTAAATGAAGTAAATCATAACTAAGCTATATAAAACAAACAAGTCATGAAATATATAATTAAGCTAAAAATGTTTAATAAGCTTAAATAAAAGCCTATTAATAAAATTTAAATTAATAAAACCAAAAACATTACTAATCTAAGTAAAACGTAACTAGGCTAAATAAAACATCATTAGAGCCAAATAAAATATAATTAAGCTAAGTAAAACGTAGCTAAGTTAAGTAAAACATAAGTAAATAAAACATGTGCACTGTTTTTGTTTTTCCTCAATCAGAAACTGAAGAGGCAGTCCACCAAATACCGCACAGAGAAGACCTACTCCACCAAGGCCGCTGATAGGCAGGAGAACCAGAAGAAGAACAGATATAAGGATATTGTTCCATGTGAGTGGAAAATACTCTTTTGCTACCATTACTGACTTAGACGCTCAGTCACTCTCACTGCCTGTGAGTATATTACCACTATCTACACTCCTGACCATGCCGAAGAGAGTTCAGTGATTGTGTTTGTCCACAGTTGACCACAGCAGAGTGAAACTCTCACTGAACACCTCCAAAAATGACACGGACTACATCAATGCCAATTTCATCCGGGTATGTGAGCTGTGTTGCTCTTGCCATTCAAGAGGTTTTTTTTTCTTTTGCTTTTAAGACTAAACAATAAGACTTACCACCAACAAAATAGCTTAAAAAGTTAAAGACAGTGTGAAACAGCAAACGGAGCAGATTTTGCTTCCCCAATGTGGCATATTTCTGAGGTAAACAGGTTGGCATTTTTGGTGTGAGACGTCATTAAAAATCACATGGACAAAAATCATGTCTTTGATAGAAAACTACATTTAAAAAAGAGTGATTGATACTAGGCCAACATATGGACTGATTTGAGTTTAACTGAATTGATACTGACGAGTATCACTCACAATATGACCAGGGAGGGGTTTCTAATGATGCAGAAATTTCAGTTTTGATTTTATGCTGTACATTATAAAGACAAATGAACAGATGTGATGTAATGCAGTATAAGACTTAGTATGAAACCCATCTCTGTCTCTCTTTTTCTAAATTACTGTAGGGAGTGTGGGGGCCAATGGAGTATATTGCAACACAAGGCCCACTGCCACACACAGTCCTGGACTTCTGGAGGATGCTTTGGGAATACAACGTGCAGGTGAGCACTTAACTATTATTTATTAAAATTTCCCTGAACACATTTACTGGTACAGTTGTTTCGGGGGAAAAAATATACTATTTTATATTATCAGCATCATTTAAAACCTCCCTCTCTCTCTCGCTCTCTCTCTCTCTCTCTCTCTCTCTCTCTCCCTCCTCAGGTCATTGTGATGGCTTGCAGGGAATTTGAAATGGGAAGGGTAAGCTTTGCTGTAACAATCTGCCTTCATTATTTATTGATGCCTTTTTTTGCTTTACTTTAACACACTTATAAATACCATGCTTTCACATAAATGGTTAACGTCTACGAAGTCTGAAAATGAGTCATGTCTTTTAGAAAAAGTGTGAGCGCTACTGGCCTGAAACTATGGTGGACGTATTTGTGTGTGAGCCATTTACAATATACTGTGTAAGTGACACTTCCTGTTTCACTCACACCACATTTCCTGTCCTCGTGTTATGAAATGCAGTACAACTCAAAGCCCATACGTAGTCAATACAACTATATTTCCAACTTATAAGTTCCTCAAAAATTCAGAAAACTGAAACCCAAGATAAGGCTGATTTGTAATGATTTTGAGGAAAGATCCTAAAATTAAACTTAAAGTAAAAGTTGTAGTAAAACTGCAGAGGAACAGCTTCATGTGTCCATCGTACAGCAGCCATAGATGAGTAATTCCTGTCATGTTTAGTACTTTGCACCTAACGAGTAGCTAATGAATCAAAACTTCTGCTAAAAGATAAAGGTCGGGGAACTTCTACATTTTGTAGACTAGGAAGTGCAGCTGCTGGCTTAAGTGCACCATGGATAGTACAGTACTCAGGGGTGAAAACGTTAAGAAGTGCTAAAATGTTCTGTTCAATCTTGTGCAGGAATCAGAAGAGAACAAGGGAGACTATTTGATAAGGATCCTGAAGGTTACTTTTAATAACGTGAGTAGTTGTGGAAACTAATATGCATCTTATTAAAAAAAAAAAAAAGAAAATCAGTGGAGCGATGTGCTCAGACACAATTTGTTCAGTTATTTTTTTTTGCATTAAGTGCTGTAGAGAGTATGATGAGCAGAAATTTGCAACCTGTTTCTCTTCCAGTCATCTCGCTCACTGAAGCAGCTGCACTATATGAACTGGCCTGATCACGGTGTCCCAGACTCCATCCCCCCCATTCTGGAGATGCTGCAGGACATGCGTATGCTACAGGAGCAGGATGATATACCCATCTGCATCCACTGCAGGTGAACCTTAGCTGAATGTCGGTGAAAAGTAGAATAAAAAAAAAACATCCTCTTTGAGGTTACACAAGAAGCAGACCCTGAGTCTGCCCTTTTATGGTTTGTGCGCTTTAGTCACACAGGAAATGCGTGCAGGTGGTTGGCCAATTAAGCACACGGGTCTGTCAGTAAAGCTAGAGTTCTCAGTGGGTGCAGAAGAAGCATAAGCCTAACTCATGGTGCAATGCTTTGAAACTTGTACAGCAATCAACAGAATAGTGCAATCTTTTTGTTTTGTGATGTTTAGGTGATTTCTTTAATATAAAGCCAGGCATGCTGACATGACATCTGCTGCATGTTCCTGGTCTGATAAAACTGTTCATGTGAACTGAAAAACATTTCTGAGAAAAAAAAAAAAATCAAATAAGCTGTTTCTCGCATAATTTGCGTAATTTCCAGCCCTAGTTTCTGGTCAGCAGGAAAAGCCATGAGAGTATCACTGACAATTTATTTTAAGAGCAACTACATTACAGCTTTGTGACACATGCATAAGCATTCTATGAATACCTTATGAAGCAATACTGGAGATGTTACGTAGGGCTTATATGATGAAAAATATTTTTTTCTTTTTATGACATTTGTTGCTTTGTTTTTAAATAGAGAAGACAGAAAATGTCTCAATATAATTTCCATTATAGGTCAACTTTTTGTACACATTAACTTTACGTATGTAAGAAGTCCATATGCCAGCCAAAAGATTTGAATGCCCTGGTAATGAAATATTGACATTTTGACTATATATAATTCTGCTATAGAAACTGCAGGGTTTCTCTTTTGCATGCGTCTCAATCACAAATTCTAACATTTTAATTGCTGTTTACCTCCAAAAGTCAAAAAAGGGAGAAATTTGCATTTACAGATTTCATTCCAGATACACTGAAAGCCTACCTCTACATTTATAAATCTGCTGTGTTTACAGAAAAACAACATTACTGACAAATTGTAAAGAATTATAAGTTACCAGAGGTAAAGTTATCACATCGGTGGGGATATAACTGTCGATAATTTAGTCCGTTCTGTTCTGCTGGCTTTCCTTCTGTTTTCTTGACTCATTTAAACATTTTAGAGCTTTGTCAGCTGTCATCTGTTTAGCCTGTGTACGTGCTTGTTTCTGTTCTGAAAAAGATTGTCGTATCTGTTCTTCGTCATCCACTCTGCAGTATCTACGTATGATACATATACTTTCTTTTACAGTTCACACCAGGCATGCCAGCTGTTATATATATGTTATTGCCTCAAGTATACATGGTTGTGTGTTTTATCAATACTTAGAGCTGCCTAGACATGATACATTAGCATGGTAAAACAGGGTGCTCCACACATACTGCATGCTGCTTGCAGCAGAGGAGCGTCTTATCAAAATTAGACAGACGCAGCTTCGGTCACAGTTAACGGTTTGTTGCAGAAAAGAACCAAGTCTGCAAAAAAACTCGTACAGTTTTACTTTATACCGCTTATAGTTGCTTTAAAACCAAGTTAAGAAACAGAACATGAAGGACTTAGAGACCTTATTTATGCTATACAAGAAATTTACAGTATTTCCAGTGCTGAGGTTAAAATTATGTAACAAGTTTTATAGTGGCTTGATGAGATGCAAATTCCATCATTAAGACATGCCTTCTGGGTGGGAAAACTACTAATACTACTATTTCAAATGATAATTGGTGATAATTTCACTCTTTTGCTGACTCATGAGCAAGGAGCAGTGTTCCTTAATGTACTCTATATTGCCAAAGGTTTGTGGACACCTGACCATCACGCTTATACATAGTCGCCTTCCCCAAACTGTTGGTTTTATCGTTGTATGCTGTAGCATTACAATATCCTGTCACTGTAACTAAAGGGTCCAAACATGTTCCAGCAATATAATACCCCTGTGCACAAAGTGAGGTCCATGAAAATATGGTTTGCCATGGTTGGAGTGGAAGAACTCCTATGACCTACATGAAGCCTTGACCTCAATCCTACTGAACACCTTTGGGATGAACTGGAACACCAACTGCACCCCAGGCCTCTTCACCTGACAGCATGCCCAACCTCACTAATGCTCTTGTGGCTGAAATCCCCACAGCCACATTCCAAAATCTAAGTGGAAAGCCCTCTCAGAAGAGTGGAGGCAGTTATAAGAAACACATATGGGTGTGATGGCCAGGTGTCCACAAACTTTTGGCCGTATGGTGTGTTTTGACAGTGTTCCTAATCTAATTTGGTGTTTATGGGGAATTACAGTGCCGGCTGTGGAAGGACAGGGGCACTGTGTGTCATTGACTACACTTGGAACCTACTGAAAAAACAAGTAAGTTTTTTTTTTTTTAAGTCTACTGAACACTGTTTCACACTACACAGGTTATTAATGTACAGCAGAGATAAACAAGCATTTATGTTGTACCTACTGACCTAAACAATCTACATTAATCTTCTAGATATTAACCTGTCAGTTTCCACCAATTTTAGATGATACCAGAGGACTTCAGCATCTATGACCTGGTTCAGGACATGAGAACACAAAGGCCTTCTATAGTCCAAACTAAGGTAAAGCTACATTTTGTTCTTCCTGTGTCAACCATTTTTTTTTGATTGCCACATGATAGTACAGTGAGTAGCATTTCTGCCTCACAGCTCCAGGGTCCTCAGTTTATTCCTGAGCTTGCGTTACTCCCTGTCAGGAGTTTTATGTGTTCTCCCCATGTCCATGAGGATTGTCCCTGTGTTCCCAGGATAACTCCGCATCCAGCACAACCCTGTTGAATAAAGAAACTAACCTGGTAGGTCAAGAATATAGAATATTATGAATTCCTCAGTTGTTTCTCTGTTTTGTTTTGTCTATAGGAGCAGTATGTACTGGTGTACAGAACAATTAAATTCCTCTTTGAGAAGCATCTGCAGATGATGGAATCAAGCTCAAAGAAAAAGGAGGTGAGATCACAAATTCAACTTTAGCATCAAATATAATTCCAATTAACTAAACAAATCAAATGATAACCCATACAGGATTTAGTGCCTAATACCGATTTAACATTAATCTGTGTTCATTATAGCCCTTATAGGATTTTGCAAAAAATCGTTCTTGATTTGTGAAGTTTTGAAGTTATAGTACATTAGAAAAGTGTCACTTGTTCTACTTGTTGACAACTTGTATATTGTTGTTTTATACTTTTTAAAAACACCAATTGTTAGCTATCTAGTAATCTCCCCCGTTGCCTTGACAATTGATGTGGGTTCATAATCCAAACCACATACAGTATATGGCCAAAAGTTTGTATAAACCTGACGATGATCCCCATATGTGCTTGTTGAGCATCCCATTCCAGATTTAGTTCCCCCTTTGCTATTATAACCTTCACTCTTCTGGGAAGGCTTTCCAAAAGATTTTGGAATGTGGCTGTAGGGATTTGTGCTCATTCAGCCACAAGAGCATTAGTGAGGACAGGCACTGATTTTGGCTGATGAGCCCTGGGGTGCAGTTGGTTTTCCAGTTCATACCAAGGGGTTCATTGGGGTTCTTCCGCTCCAAACTTGGCAAACTATGTCTTCATTGACATTGTTTTGTGCACAGGGGCATTGTCATGAAGGAAAATTGTAATGCTACAGCATACAAAGACATCCTATAAAAATTGTTTGCTTCCAACTTTGTGGCAGCAGTTTGGGGAAGGCTTACATATGGGTGTGATGGTCAGGCATCTATAAAGCTTTGGCCATTTAGTAAAAATAGCCGACTGTGGCAACTAGTAACCTATGGCATTATAACCATTATAAGATTATAGCTGTGTCTTAATGGTTCTGTTTGTTTTACATAATTTTGCTGTCTTTGGAATACTTACACATTATATGAAATCACAATATTAGAAATTACTTTTCCTGAATTTTCAGAAACTCGAGCAATTCAAATTGTTCAAAAGTCAGGTTGTTGCCTAATGATGAGCATTTGTCCTTTAACATAAATCAGGTTCTAGCTGCACCTCCACCCATCATGTCAGACATTGACAGCATGGTTTCAGACTTCAGTGAGTCCGAGGATGAGCCAGAGCCTGTAGAAGAGAACAGGCTGCATCCATGCTATGACCCCAGGTATTGTGAGCTCCCATCTTGTGCAGATCTGAGATATAGAAATGGGGGTTCCATTGAGAAAATTGCAATTTGTTCAATTATTCTGTTGTTTTCACAGGTATCCTGAAAAGGAAGTTCCTCCAGAATTTTCCAACCATGTTGCACCAAGTGCAGTCTTGCAGCCACTGCCACCTCATTTGCGACCTACCAGTCCACTGGGCCCCAAACGCACACCAACAGATGTGCTCAATGACATGAAGAACTGGGCCAAGTCTAAAATTGCCCAGATACCTAGGCCTCCTTCTCTTCAGGAAACAGATCTTGGACACCAGAAATCCCAGATACCTGGACCTCCTCATCTGCAGCAAACAAATATTGGATACCAAAAGGCCCAGATACCTAAACCTCCTCGACTTCAGAAAACGGATCTTGGATGCCGAAAGTCCCAGATACTTGAGCTTCCTCCATGTCAGGAAACAGATCTTGGAAAACAGAAAGCACATATACTTGAACCTCCTCTTCTGCAGCAAACAGATATTGGACACCAAAAGTCTCAGATACTTGAACCTCCATCAACTCAGCAAACAGATATTGGATACCTAAAGTACCAGATACCTAAACCTCCTCGACCTCAGAAAGCAGATTCTGAATGTCATAAGCCTCAGATACCTGAAACTTCTACAACAAACCAAACCCAGCACACTGACATTCTGAAATCCAATAATCCCATCAGACCAACACCAGTACAGGAGTCCAGCCCACATCACATGCATCAGGCAGAAATTAACAATGATGGTGCTCTTCTCCAGATTCCCTCCATTTGTCTTACAGTGGAGGATCCATATTTTGGCCCAGATTCTCCTATGTCCACTGGGTCTAAAGAGTGTACAGATGCAGTACCCATCTGGATGGAGAACCCTTGTTTCACTGGCCCCACTTTGGATCTTAAAAGTCAGAGTATTGAACTGCCAATGCAGGACAATAGTACAGGTGAGAATACTCATGTGTCATGTGTTTCCATGGCTACCAAGGATTTTTCAATGATCAAACTCTAATTTATATCAAAAGATGTTTACTTTGCATACTTGTTTCTTATACCTAGTATGTAAAGATCTTAGAATTTTAGCAGAGGCAGATTTATAAACTGTAAATATAAGTGCCTAGAAGTTTAATAATCTAAAGTACTACCCTTGTAATTGTGTGTCTGTGGCCAGATGTGACTACACCCATGTCTGATGAGGACAGTCCTCCTCCTCTACCAATGAGAACCCCAGAATCCTACATTATGGCTGATGAAGGTTAGCTGCATTCTTTTATTTTCTCTTAAATTCTTGTCTCATTGTGACCAACATTATTGTTCTATATGCAAGAAATTATTTTACCAAAATTAAAGACTTGTAAAATAAGACAATGTTCTAAAAACTCAATGACTACTGGAAATATCTCTAAAACTTACTATCAAATCAGTGATTCATCCTCTCTGAGTGACACGGTCTCATTAAATTCAAGACTCATAACCCTCTTTATTAATGCTTTAAAGAATTATAACTAATTTACTTAGTGTCTGTCTTGTAAATATAAGCAAGCTTGCAACCCCAGGCTTTTACCAGCCATATTTACAACCGTTACAAATGCAATCAATCAGTTAATCAATCAATAAGTTACTTATTTTTTTCAGTTGTGACTCCAGAACTTCCACAAACTCTCACTCCTACTCTTCTTCAGTGCACTGATTCATCTCTACTGAATGGTACAGTATATATTTATGTCTCCATTAAAAATGAATTTCAATGTCTAAGCTAATATTTTGTTTGGCATTAACCTCCTACTAAACTGTATGCGCTTAATTCTCCACAAAGCCTTTCAAAGTTCCCATTAGTTAGTTGGTTAAATTTTACTTCCTGTACACTAGATTTAATGGACAAATCCACCCTGAAACACTTTAAATGTGCTTATATTGACGTATCTGTGATGTGCTTAGGGATTCTGGTGCTAATTTGTTGGTTGGTGCTGGACCTGATCTGTTTGAGCAGAGTGTAGTGATGGATAGTTGAGGGAGCTGGACTGACTAAAAGACTAAAATGCCACTGCATCTCTCTCTTTAAGAGATGAAGCAAGGGCTAATTCCACTGCCATGACTATCAGCAGGCAGTCAAAAGGCATTGTGGATAATGTAGAAAACTGTTAAAGTGAAAATAGACCAAAATGTTGATGAAAGAAATTGAAACTAAAAATGTCAATTCAGAATGTCACAACTTATGCTTATACCTGCAATGTGTCTTTTAGCCACAGATATGGACGATATGGTTGATAAGGGCGATAAGGGCGATAAGGGCGATAACGGTGACACAGGCGATATGGGAGAGATGAGCATCGACCAGAGTTTGACGTTGGTCATCCCACCCAATACTCTTTCAGTAAATGGAGGTAAGAGTCTGAAAATATTTATATAACTGCTATTTCTGGGACTAAGTTTAAGACTTTACCTTGTAGATCTGGTTAAATTAGTAAGAGTGCAATTTCTTTACAGGAGGAAGCCCTTCTTCTCCTGCACCGCCCTTGCCAGAAAGAACTCCAGAATCTTTTGAAATGCCTAATGATGAAGGTAGAAAAGCAGCTCATGTCATGTACTGAATGTCCCACAAAGATAACTGTCTATGATTTTTTTTCCAGCTGTACACCTGGTCAGTCATGCAGTTATATAAGCAGCCAATCAGGTGGCAGCAGTGCAGTGCATAAAATCATGCAGATACAGCTCAAGACCAGATGACATTTTTTTCAATCTTCATACTGTCCAGTTTCAGTGAGCCTGTGCCAGCTGTAGCCTCAGATTATTGTTCATGGCTGACAGCGGTGTAATCTGATTGTGGTCTTCTGTTTTGTAGGCCATCCACCTAGACATATTGTGATGATTTTCAGCTCACCACAGTTATAAAGAGTGGTTACTTGAATCACGGTAGCATTCCTGTCAGCTCGAACCGGTCTGGCCTCTGATCTCTCTCATCATCAAGGTGTTTCCACTCTCAGAATTGCTACTGACTGGATTTTTTTTTTCACACTATTTTGTGTAAATTCTAGAGACTGTTGTCCATGAAAATCCCAGGAGAAAAACAGTTTTTGAACTACACCAAACCAGCCCACCTGGCACCAACAACTATGCATCTATCTGCATTATTTTATGCACTGTGCTGCTACCTCATAATTAGCTGATTGGGTAACTGCATGAATGTACAGTTGTTCCTAATAAAGTGGCTGGTAAATAGAGATCTGATCATGCCCATGCATTCAGATCTGAAATGGAAACCAAAGGAATGGTGAAATATATATGCTGAATGTACCTGAGGGACCGTTTGTCTCCCAACAGATTTATTACGGATGGCGGTACAAGAAAAGCCCCAGAAAACCGTGCTCAGGGTCGGGAAATCTTCTGAATGGTCTGGGAATTCAAACATAGATGTGCCAGAGTTTAACAGGTCCTGGTCCAGGAGCAAGGTCAGTGGGATTTACATAATGCAGACTAATAAAAAGCTATTAGAACACGGGATGTAGGGAAACATTTGCTGTTTCTCTGTTATGGAGACATGTACAATACAGTCCTACTTTGAGAGTGTATGTATGTATACAGGTGGGTGACAAATTATAGCAAAACCCAGTGGCACTGTTATGCTGTGGGCTACATTTATTGAACATGGATTGGGTTCACTGGGGTCCTTAGAAGGAAGTGTCACTGCAAATCAATACAAAGTTCTTCTGATTTTGGACTGACGTGTTAGACAGCACTGTCCACCACCACCATCAAAACACCAGTTGAGGGAATATCTTTTAGAAGAACAGTGGTCTTCGCTCCAGTAGTGGGGCATTGATGCTGTTCTGCTGGCTTGTGGTTACCCAACACCTTACCAATTTGTCACCAGTTTGTATGTCTATGTGCAGTGCTAATTCTCATGGTCTCTTAAGACCATGCTTTGGTCTAATTATGGGCAAGTTGGTCTTCTTTAAGATGTAAGATTGTAATAATCCAAGTGATAACTAGTGTTTTTTAGCATGCCTGACTACTTTTGTTGCTCTCTCTGTAGGCTATAACTACTTTTTCTTTCATTCATGGTCAGTCAGATGGTAGTCTTGTGATCTTTTGGATCAGAGTCAGTTCCAGATAAATGCTTAGATGTAAATGTAAATATCACACAGTAGACTCATGCCAATATATATATGTTCACCCCTACAGAGTTTAAGAAACAGACTGTCACTTAATGGTGAGTCCATTAAACGCATGTTGTTGTTGCAAAACACATACAAGAACGCATTTATGTGAAAGCTCTATTTTGCAACAAGAACTCGAAGAATCCTAACCAAAGTTGTGATCTCCTTTCTCCCCCAGTTCCAGTTAACAGCCAGTTAACACCTTTTGCACCACTTCACATACCTTCACAAGGTAAAATAAACTTCTCCAGATGTGTATCTATGCTCCAGCTGTTTATCCCTAATGTTTATGCCTATTCCTAATCCCTGTGAAATAAACATTTGAAGTAAACAGGTTTACCTCAAAGGGTAAATTGTTGGGGAGAAAAAGGTGGCAAGTTTTCTTACTTCCTTCTTCACCTGTCAGCTTTGGGCCAAGGAAATGGGGAAAGTTGCAAACCACAAAAATGCGAGAAATACCAAAGTTTGAGCAACATTCTTCACATGTGTCATTTGATTAAATCGAAGAATTTTCTTTTTTAAAGTTTGCAAACCCAGGATTGTAATATAATCAATATATATTTTTTTCTCTCTACAACTGTACAAATAATGATTTATAATCCCACTATCCACTGTCATGCAGAAAATGGTGGGTTCCCTTCAGAGTCCTATTTCTTCCTCATGTCGTCTCAGTGTTTTTTTTCCCCCCAACCACTATCCTCTGGCTTGCTCACTAATCATCTACATATACATCCAGAAGTGGCATTGTGACAAAGTCTATTGATAAAAGTGCTGATTTTTCTCTCTTTCATTTTTGACTCCAGAACCTCCAAAGAGTCTCACTCCTCCTCTCCCTGAACGCACACCTGAATCTTACATTGTAGTCACAGAAGAAGGTACGATGAGGTCATACGAGCGATTCCACCTTTGGTGTGCCATTTAGATCTGGTTACTTTAATCATTTTTCAACATTGAATCAAAGAAAACACAAATTGAACCATTAAGAATAACATTAACCCATGTCAGAGAATATTTCATCTTTGCGGAAAATGGCTGCATTTTGCTCTTAAATGAGAAACAGGGTTGAGTCTTTAGCATAGAATTAGCAACTACACACAAAATGTTAACATTCTAATGATTTACTTACATCTTTTATTAATGATTAAAAAAAAAAATTTGTAACAGGGTTGTACTATCAAAGTGACCTCATTACTATGATCAAAAATAAAGATAAAAGGTACAAGAGAAGATCTTCTTCTCGTGATATTCAAGAAATTCGAATGATGCATCTTCCTGTTGAAGATGTTGTGACCAAGTATTTCCTCGGGGTGATTTTGTTCAGATAACAGGGTGGAGTAAATGTCATTGAATGAAAATTTACATTTTTCATAACCTTTAATGGATGGACACTTTACCTGGGTTTAAAATGCATTTTACTTTACATATTTGTAATGGCACCCCAGTCGTGGAATCACTCATGCTGATCTACAGAAAACTGCTGATCTATGCGAAAACCAGTGTAGTATGTCCACACAGTTGCCTGTACCCAAATACATTAGAAACAAAGCTAAGTAGAAGCAAACATGTCTGGGGTGTAATTCTGATCAACTTGTGGATTTTTAATACTTCCGCAGGATCCCAATGAACTAAATCTTCCATTTATTACAGCTCAGAGCAACAGCGCCTCCTGTCAGTCTGACACAGTCCAGCAAAGGCAGAGACTGGGCACCTCATCTGAGTGGGCAGGAAACTCCCAGCCCAGCACACTCCTAGAGGTGATGACCAGAAGCAAGGTGATTAATATGTCGTTTAGGAATGTTTACCATTACATTCAACTGTGTGTAGAAAATAGCAGACACAGATCCTGCAGCTTAAGAATGTTCCACACTCTGCAACTTTAACACTTATTACTTCCTAAAAGATCCTAATGATGGTGACAAGAATTACAATAATACAATATACTATGCAATATTTTGATCCAAAAAGCAATGTAGCATCATCAAATGAGCCTCATTTTGAATGCTTCCTCGCTCCCATTTAAGATCTTAACTATAAACCGTTCACACTATTTTTGGGAAACTAAGCACTAAGCTCTAACCACTGGCACTACTGGCTCATGGAATGTCCAGCTACGCAGCCATGAATGCAGTTTGATGAAAACCAGCTTGTTCTAAATGTGCTGAATGATTCAGTGAATGATTCACATGCGTCTGTTGCCTCATGTTTTCTGAGCGTACATGTGTGTGCTTCTGTTTTCCGACAGAGTGTTAAAGTGAAAAGTTCAAAACAAGGTAGGCATTTCCATTGAGTCACAATTTCCGCTAATATGAAATTAGTCAAACAGCACCAAATAGCACATGCCCCATGACTGAAGCAAATGAATGAATGTATTTAAATAACTCTAAAATCTTTCAACTCCAATGACCACTCCACTTTTATTCTTTATAAGTTGCAAAGAAAATGTATTAACTGTAGAACAAATGCCAAAACAAGTCAAGTTTCACTTCAAGTCAAGATTATAGATGATAATGAGTCATACCTTGATTTGCATAACTTGGTTTCATATGTACATACTACATATTACATACTTCGTCTTCACATGACAGAACATGACAGTGTGCGCATGACAGGGTGGTGTGGAGCTACTGTTACCATCCTGAAGTTGATTATTTTCCTATGACAGCATGTTCTGGAGTGTTTTATTGCTCTTATACTGCAGAAATTTGCCAATGACTACCGTAATTTATTTATTAAAGAATGACACATCATACTATTTTATCCATTCATAGTTACATTTAATGTCGTGGAACGTTCACCAAACAAGTTTGTACCTGTTATCACTGATGCTACAGCATCTATAAACGATCGTTTCCCTCACCAGCCTTTCTTTTAAAGTTAATAAAACAAAAACGTATAGCTTGTTATGTTACCGAAAAAAAACCTCGCAAAGTACAAAGCTCTCTGTCCTGAAGAATTTCTCATGTCAAATATTTAAAGGATCAGCTCTATCTCTGACTGTTCCAAAGCACTGACACTGGAGACTCGTTCCACAAATGCAAACTTCACCATATCAGTGTTGATACATTTGTAGAGCATCCTCCATACAAGTCCACATGTAAGTTGTTACTATAGAAACAACACCATATTAGAATGAGCGCATCAATATCAACCCTGCAGGTGTTCAGACCAATCAGAATTGAGAATAACTTATTCTTAACTTATTCTTTAGACTCATTACATTTACATGTACATATATATCTAGCAACATGCAAGGTCATATCCAACATGACTTACTGCTGAGACAGATTCCAGTCAGAGAGAAGGAACTGTTGAGGATTAACTCGATCATAGGGTTCGGGTGGTTGAGGCTTCCTGAGATTTAACCCTAACTTAACATTAGAAAAGGAGATTATATGTTTTCTGTCTCTTTATTAGTGCCTGCGTCATTGAAGTATGTGTTGTGTTCCCTTCTGCAGAGTGTTTATCTGTGGTTCCTCAGCCTAATCCAGATGTTGGGGCTACAGCAGAGTCTGGTAACTGATACGAGCCTCAATTCTTAATCTAAAATCCATTTTGTTTTCTCCCCAACTGCACTACAACCTCCACACTTAATTTTTTTTCTTGTTTTTCCTGAAGTATTACCTAGAGCAGAGGACCAGGTACCAGTGGACAGCAGACGTCCTGCAGTGGAGCAGCCTGAGAAGACATCACTATCCAAAAAGTCCAGGACCAAGGTTCTGTTGTTACAGCCTCCTTTTTGTTTTTTTGTCAGAAAAATGAAGTCATTAGCATATGAAAAGCTGTAGATTAGCAAAACCATGCATGGTGATTATGATACAGGATGATTATAAAGTATTATGATGATGTCTGTTCCTTACAGAGTTTGAGGTTGTGGAAAGGAAAACAGAAAAGTGAGTATTGTGAGAATAAATCATTAACTTTCTATTCTACTTTTAAAATGGTAGACTTTGATGTGTATTTCCAAGAAGGTTTTATCTACGGGTCTAACATTCTACAAAGGTTTGTATATTAACTAACAAAAAACTCATTGTTTGCAGCGAAAGATGCTCCTGCGCCTGCTTCCGTTCCTCCAAACCATGGTGCTACCTCAGGATTCATATTTAGTAAGAACTTTTTCCTCATGTCTGTACTCACAAAATGTACTGGAATGTTTGTGATGTAATGATCTTTAGCAGTAATAACCCAGAATTTTGGAGGTTGACCTGCAACTTATTCAAGAACTTGCACTATAGGTATTTTTGGCAGATGGTTTGATTCATGGTGACTTGCATAGATACAATCCAAGCATATAGTTGAGCAGAGAGTTGAGGACTTTGCTTTCTGGTCCAAATGTCCAGCCCAAATATGGTTGAGTTGAAAGCCAATCTTGGGAATGAAAAGTATTTGTGGGCCAAAAGTTGGCCAGTTATAAGCAGCTATAGTTCTCTTTTTTATGGCATTGGAAATCTGATCTAAAAATGGTCCAAAGGCAACCAACACAAGTGCAACATTTCAATTTTGGGCCAAAAGTTGCCCAAGCTCTTAATTTTCCTACCACTTCCTTGTCAGGGGCGTGGTGGCAACATGTTGAGAAGGTCAGCCCAGACGTCTCTATCCCAGGTCACAGATTCCAGCTTCTCCTGGGGATTCCCAGATGTTCCCAAGCTAAATGAGAGAGATAATCCCTCCAGTGGGTCCTGGGCTGACTCAAGATCGCCATCTAGTGGGTTGTAACTGATATTGCTCTAGTGAAATCTGAATAGGGGCATCCTAGTAAGGTCTTCTGGATTGTCAAGTTCCTTGTGCTCCTGTCATGGAGAGTAAACCCAGCAACCCTGTAAGAAATCTTATCTTTTCCTTATTCTTTTGGACACCATCCACAGCTTGTACAGAACCTTGTACAGAACAAGAAGTTAAGCATACTGTTGGCTAGTTCAGATTTAGTTCCCCCTTTGCTGTTATGAATACCTCCACTCTTCTGGAAAGGCTTTCCACTAGACTTTGGAATGTGGCTGTGGGGAATTGTGCTTATTCAGCCACAAATTAGTGAGGTCAGGTACTGATGTTGGGCGAGGAGGCCTGGGGTGCAGTCGGCATTCCAATTCACCCCAAAGGTTTTCAGTGGGGTTGATGTCAGGGCCCCTCAAGTTTTCCCACTCCGACCTGGCAAGCCATGTCTTCATGGAGCTCACTTTGTGCACAGGGGCATTGGCATGCTGGCACAGGTTTAGGCCCCTTAATTCCAGTGAAAGGAAATTGCAGACATCCTATACAACTGTGCACTTCCAACTGTGTTGCAACAGTTTGGGGAAGAACCACACATGGATGTGATAGTCAGGTGTCCAGATACTTATTGGTCATGCAGTGTATTTTTCAACTGCCATTTTAAATTGTTTGAAAGTTCAGTTTTAAACGAGTAGTCTACATGATAGTACCTGTCATTTCCCTGTAGCTTGTTCATAACCTCTTCAAAAGAAACCTGCTCTGGATGGTCCCGCTTGGACACCCTAAAGAATGTACCTCCCAAAAACAGTTTTATGCTCAAGTCTCACCTTTGCTTTAGTGTTCAGTCTTACCTGGATACTGTAGATTTGTACCCAAGACCAGTGTACAATTATGGACGAGTAATGATTTATAATCCCTCTATCTGGTGTTGCTGAGAAGAGATTCCTTTTTGAGCCAGGTTCCTCCTCATGTTTTTTCCTCATGTTATCTAAGGAAGTTTTCCTCACCAGTGTTGCCTCTGGTTTGCTCTTTAAGGATCTAAATGTAAGCTGTTAAAAGTACTGTACAAGTTCAATTGAATTACACTGAAAAGCCAAACAGCAATTATAAACCTCTGTCTACATGTTCCTGACATCTCCTGTACTTCTAACAACTTGCTCCTGGTTCTGGTCAGTTGGTCATAACGTGGTTACTCTTGGGTCCTCAGAAATCACTATATTTATAAATTAAATCATCTGATAGACGTAAAATATAAAAAGTCTGGCAACATTCCCTCTGTTTCCGCAGGTTTTGGAACACGTTTTGGGAAACCCAAAGGACCGAGGAGTCAGCCAGAAACATGGGTGTAAATCAGGCAGAACAGGAAGTGCCTCACAGCAGTCAGTGGGTGTAGTGATGGAGTAACTGCCTGCCTACATCAGGTTCCCATTTGAAGGCAAATGAGAGAAGAAGATACTTTAATGAATGGAGCTCAGTGGCTACAAGTGTTAATTAAACTGGCGTTTTGGTCAATAACTCAGGCACATGCTGAAAAAGAAAAAGTCTTGCAAATCACTATATTTATTGTATAGTGGATTTTTTTGGGCTCAGGTGAAATCCCACAAAGCATTGCAACAAGTAGTGTCCAAACTATGTACCATAGTGGATAGAGAATATCCTTAATGCATCTAAGACATATGATTGCCAATCCGGGAAAAAGCCTTCACATGGCGAAAGTTTGAAAACTGAACTACAGACTTCCCTGAACTGAAATATTTTTCTCTTTTTCAAGTTGTAGCATTTTGGAGCACCTTTAAAAGTGAAAAGGAAGGAAATTAAAATTGAAAGATTTAAAGATTCTGTGTCTCACTAGTTGCCACGAATTAAGTACTTTGTAGAAATGACATAAATCTTGAGAATCTTAACTTGTGTATGAATTCGTGGCCACACCTTATTAAAAAATAACCAGTCACCTTAGCAGCTCCATAACGGAGTAACGCCGCATAGAAGTTAGGGTCCCCCCCCTTTATGTTACTCACTCATTCATCTGTACTCTTTTGGGTATTTTATTGCAGTTGTATCAAACAGCCATTTTTCTGTCTCCTCCTTTTTATATCTATATGGTACTGCTTTGTCAAAAATGTTAACTTAATGAGTGATTTTAGCTTTACTACTGATTAATCCTCTTCTGTTAGACAAATAGGATCAACCAAAGGACTGCTGCATTGCTTTGTGTGATGTATGCTACTGTTTAGTCAGTCATTTGCACTATAACTTTAGAAGTTTTCAGTATATTTATATATGACAGGATTGTAACAGTGTGGACTCTCTCAGTGACTACTAGCTTGCAGGGTAAAACCAGACCGGTGTGAGCTGGAAGGACAAATTTCCAGCTGGTGTCTGTATAAGCATACAGTTGATTCGTATTTTATTCATTGTGTGTGTGTGTGTGTGTAAATAGCAGTGTTCTCTTTTGACATGTATATGAAAATTAGAGGTGGAATTGTATGAATAATTTAAACATAATTTAATGCAGGAAGTGTTTAATTAATATATTAATTACAATGCACAAATACAGTTTCGTCCATCCTTTAAAAAGTATGCTACTGTTTTCAGGATTGGGTCAAGATGAAACTTGCCTGGAATTTTTTTAAAAAATCACTATAAATCTATACAAATGTATGTAGATCATCAGTAACAGTATGGTTGCATGTTATCGTGGAAGCATGGTATGCTGTTTTACAGGCATGTCCTTCCATCAGTGGAAAGTATTTCATCATTCTGGATAAGTACTGTATGAAGAAGTCAACACTGGTCAGCAATTACAGTACAAGTATTTTTTAAAAAATCAAGACTAGAGACTTTTTTTTTTCAATACTGAATCAAAACGAGCAACTATACTTAGCATTAAGCATTTTCTTTAGCTCTGTTTGTTGGTTGCTGTCGTGTGCTGCTAGTAAACGAACCCCTCTGGTTTTACGTTTAAAATGGCGTAGGGTTTAAACAGTATCGCAGAGTCAGCATGGTCATTAAAAAATGAGCGTAACAGTTTCTGTGCATTCTGCTGCACGTTCAACAATAACTGTAGTGTGCACGCAATTCATGGCGCTCATTTTAACGACCACGCTTGCTGACGATGCTCTGTGCCCTCGCACTCTGTTACACAAACTGTTTAAATGCAACATGTCTAATCATGTTACTTGGATTGTAGAACGATGCTGTAGTAGCGCCTCTTTATATTTTCAACGAGTATAGTGTGCAGTCTGCGTTGCCTTTATTGCCATGATGCGAAATATGTCCAGATCGCTGTTTATCAGCGGGACAACGTACGTCACATGGTATTGGATGGTACGTACATCCGAGTAAATGAGCAAGAAAATCGGACCACCGTATCAGTATCGATAATCAAGACAATTGTATTTTGAGTAATGACTAATATGACTATCTGCATATAAAAACTTGATTAGATTTGTGCATTAAAAGTGTACAATCTGTAGTTAAACAGAACTACTTGATGCAGTGGTGACTAAAAGTTAGATCACATCATCATGATGATTGACTGAAAAGAATTTTTTTTTGTTTTTTTTTTTAACTAGAGTGTGTTTGATCCCAAGGCATGATTCATAGCATAAAAAACTGTACCTGGATTACAACAAAACTTTGTTGTTCTGTTTTGTTGCAATTTTGTTTTTTTCTGTGCTGGTGATAAAAGGTTGATGAGTTTTCAGCCGGAGCGCTACACCCTCCACTGATCTTTATAACATGTATAATGTTGAATAAATAAATAAATAAAGCAAAACTTTTGTGCACTCATAAAATGATTTATTTAAAAAAATACAGAAAAAGGTCTATGCATTCCATTGTATGTCTTTTTACACATGATTAAGAATGTACACAGAACAGTTCTATTAAAACGTCGCTGATTATTTACATTACGTCCTTTAACAAATATGGAAAACTGAGACCTTCTATAAAAAAAAAAAAACAAAAAAAACATTAACAACAGCAATTAGTGATGCGAAATGTAATTCACACAAAGCATGCCTTGATTCCGTAGCGGATTTTCCTATAGTGCAAAGAATTATCAAAAAAAAAGTCAATAATCTTGATCAATAATGACAAATAAAAATAATAATAAATAGCTGCCAGTAGTCAGAAGTAACACACTGTACATGTACATGTGATGTAACTAATTTGCAGGGGAAGGGTTTATTGAAAAAGGCAGGCTGCTAAAATTGCCAGGTTTGAATTATTTCCAGAAAATGCACCATAGAAAGTGATTATTAAATTCGCCTCATTGCCTGAATTCATGCGAGACCAAAAAGTCCTGAAAGAAACCGTTTTAAAACAGCCAACAGTTACATTTCTCACCTGCAACCTTTGTGATAATGTACAAAAACGGCCTTCATTGTTTTTCGAGTAAATAAATTGCTCTTGGTACTGATGTACTAAGGTCTAGCTAAACCATGAGTAGATTAAATTATTGCTAGACTCGACTCTGTGCAGCTCTGCCGTGTTCGACACCTCCGAGTAAGAACACACACCGAGTGTTAGACGTGTAAAAAGGCACTCATTTGGATCTAGGAGGTGATTACTGCATCAGAGAAAGACAGATGTTGAACCGAGCGTCAGTTATACAAGATCACAATGCTCAGAAAGCACATTACCGTGCAAACTCACTACTTATCCCTGTATTCCATTCAGTTCAGGACTGAGGATTATTCTTCGTAAAGTATTGCATATGGAACTTGCTAGCGTTTGTAAGCATATGGAGTTTTCTTTTTTAAATGCTAACCACGAGCCAGATGTACGTACACGTGTTTTTTTTGTTGTTGTTGGAAAGCCTACTATTTGATTTCCTAGACTATGAGAAAAGGTTAGAAAGTCATAGCAATGTAGAAAATGTGTGTATTTGTAAGTGAGCGATGCAGCGAGCGTTAATGATTTGTCTTGCTGGTGTAAAAATAAATTACATTCCAATCTGGATGTTGACAGATGACGCACGGTTAGGTTTAATTTATATATAAAAAAAAAAAAAAAAAAAAAAAGATAAAGTTTACTGTACACTCAAAGGTCATTTCAGTGTTTTTTAAAAAAAAAAAAAAAAAAAAAGCCAATCTAACTGCTTTGAGGCATATGATGACCTTAGTGACATGTGCAACACAGAAATGGTTAAATAATAAAAATAAAAAATAATAAAACAGCACCAACTATTTGCTCTCGGAATCTACACTTCCTAAAACTGTTCAGTTCTAACTTTCAAATTCACAGAAGAACCAAATTCCCCTTCCTGTATCTCCTATTAACATATATAAATAAGATCAAACATTTGAGGAAATGAGGGCATTTCGAACAGAAGCAGTCATGATTAAAAACAGTACATGTTTCGTCATTAAAAGACTCGTCATCATTTCCTTCGTGAATTTCACCTGATCATGAGACGTTTTGTAGAAACTCAGGCTAGTTTCCAAAGAGGTAATTGAGTGCCGTGTCAAATAATGATTTGGGAAAAAAAAAAAGAGCAAACACAAACATTGAAATTCAGTTCTGACAAATAGGAAACTGGCCAGTGACCAAAAAAGGCAAATCTACCGGCCAGTGAGGAAGCGCCATTTTAAAAAGATTCACGTTTGTATAATCCGAGCTGTTGCTCTATAACCAGACTGACTCGGACAACGATCAGGGTCCAGTATTATGCAGGGGTGGAAAAATCAGACGCTTATTAGCTAGCCCGGTGTGCTGCCCAGTTCCCATGTCCTGGTCGCCTGGAAACTGACTAGGCTCTTAAAAACAAACAAACAAAAAAGTAGTAGCTAAGCTAATGGAATAATTAAGTGCATTGATCCATACTAATGATGGAAAAATCAGATTATTTGGATTGATACACCAATTTAAAAGGCAATCACAAATTGAATACAAATAGATTCCAAAAAAAAGGACAGACAACTGGTGCATAAAAATTCATATTTTTAAACTGATGTGTAAATAATATTAGCTATATATTAGCTAGCACCGATTTGCCCAGAAGTCTGGCCTTCTCTACGACACCATCGCTCGTGAATTATCAGTGGGTCTACCCCGGGTTCTGAACAAAAAGTTGTTCACGTACTAAATCGAATCGTATCAGATCCTAGCAGATTACTGATAGTCAAATATTGAATGAAAATTGGGTTAAGAATCAAAAATCGTTTGGAAGCGAAGAGAAAAAACGGCAAGTCGCAGACCTGCATTTGAGCATCAAGATTTCTGCTGTCCTTTGTCCTGTCCGTCAACACACAGGAAAATAAAGATATTTACACCTAATACGATTAGGTGTGTGTGTAAACAGCTAATTTGATGTGATGAAAGCCTAAACGTTGGATAAACAGCTCATGTGATGCGTATAGCACACAGATTCAGAAGCGTGCCAGTGCACTACTGTGAAGCACATTAAGCCTAAACACCAAAGAAAAAGGAGGAGGAGAAGAAGAGTGTTTTTTTTTCTTTTTGGTTGCTGAATCTTGTCCAACTCCTCCTGCGCTACTTATAATAAATAAACCTGCTTGTCCCAGGCGTCCGGGCTACTGATTTCTCCACCCCCGATTACCCCTTTAATGATTTACCACACGAGTCATTTAATTAGTACACTCCAAGTTAAGAACTCAAGTAAATTAATCAGGCATGTCGTGCCTGAATTTTATCTGCACTGAAAAAGATCCTAACTCACAAAACAGTCAACTGTTAGAAATGTATTCGTGCTTGTGATCTGCGTCTGAAAGTAAATTCAGAGGAAGATTTAGTGAAAGACTTGTGCAGTACATATGTATTCCTGCCATAAACATGATCCAGTTGTGGCACTGTAACAATTTTACCCATAATGTCCAATTAAAAAAAAGAAAAAAAAACAAACCCTCAAATGAAAAGGGACCCTGAGAGATTCATATTAAAGAAAAGTCCAGAGAGAGAAGCCATTGCTAGGAAATTAGTCAGCTAAAAATCTCAAGATCCAGCTTTGCACAGCCTTTGGGAACTCTTTGGGAACAGTTGTTATTTTATTACTTATTCGGATACAAATTTACTTTCCATGCCAGCCAGCATAAAACAAAATCAGAAATCAATCGTGCTCTGTGATGAAAAGTAAATCATTAATATTGACTCTCCAGCTGGGATAAAACACAAATTTCAAACAATAACCACAGAAATGAAGTTTTTTTTCTTCTTCTTCTTCTTTAGAGACATGATTGCTGTTAGGCACTTTTTTTTTTTTTTCCTTTTTGCAAAACCCAATTAACTGATCCACATGATGCACAGTTTGGTAGACAATAATGAAGACTTTCCTCTTGAAAGAGCTCCATTTCAGATATAAATGAATATAAAACAATACTGAACAATCAGCAAAAAAATATTATTAAAATTAAATACTTTGGCTGAGTGAAAAAAAAAATTAAAAAGTACTTACAGGGGTCGTTTGTTGAACAAAATGTTTTTCTTTTAAAAAGAAAAAAAACATATATATTCGTCAGAGTTTTAGAGTCTTGCTTTTGTCAAGACAGTTCAAATCCTTTCCTGGAATGTCAGTCAAGTTTGTTAAATTGATTAATTGATTGCAGTCACCTGCAGGTCATTGGGAGAAATCAGTGCTGCTGCTCAGAGAGTCACCTGGAGCTGGTTGGAGGGAAGCCTGAGGACCTGTAGGAGCTTGAGGAGTGGTGTTAAGTGATGGTGCACTCTCTGGGCGCAAAGTGTCTGCTTGAGGTGGGTGCAACGTGGCCGACTTCTGGCTGTCAGGCTTGTCTGGCGTGGGCGAGCTGGGTTTGCGTGCTTCCTCTTCTCCTTGCGCTTGCGCTTTCTCGGGATTGTACTGCTGGAGGCGGATGTGCCACGCCAAGCTGCACACAGCCGACACAGTCTTAAACTGGTGGATGACATTGCGGGGGATGAAGTAGATGTCGTCGTCGCACAGATGCAGACGTGCGTACCGGATGCCCTCGCGCCGCAGCTGGTTCAGCTTCGCGTCGTCCACCCACTGCACGCACTGTAGGGCACAGGGGCATTATGGGTGTTCCAATATTGCAGTATGAATCATGAGATGAGCTACTACTGCGATTTGTGCTGCTACAACCTGCTGAATGCTCGAATGACATTACACATTATAATAAAGACCACGGTCTCATTATCCGACGAAATTCGGAGGCGAGCAATCCTCTTACTTAACCGCGCTACAACGATATTGTGTTCTGCTACTCTGTTGTGCCTCATGACTAATACCAGTACGAAGAGGGAAGGAAAAAAATGCATCTGTGCAACAATGCCAATAAGTATATAAATAAAGCAGACACCAATACTTGTGTCAGCCGGGGAAAAATCATTCACATTTTCTATTATATATATATAGCTCTGAAAACTAAACGAAAGAAATATAAATTTTTTAAGAAATGAAGTTCACAACAGAATTAAATCAGTCAGTTTCAGAGTCTGTCTCACCACCGACTGATTCATTCAGTCACTTCTCTTCTGCCAACTAAATTTCTTGTTATTAATATCGGTTTATTTGGCCACTTAACATTTTAACACATGGTCAACTGTCATCAGTACACAGCGTGCAAGCGCTTGTTTCTGTTTTGATCATGATGAGGTGATGGTGCGGAGCATCTCGGACGTTCTGGCAGCCAGCATCTGATTAGGTACGTGTCCGTTCCGCTCCAGCCCGCAACTATGCGACAGCTTCGTCAAAGCGTGAGGCAAGCACACTTAGCTAGCAAGACATCTTTACGCAGACTGACTACATCTGTTAAACTGGCTCCTAACCCAGTGTGATCTTTACAGACAGATGCCAAGATGCAACAGAAAGTAGTCTAAACAACATGTCATTTTGGTTAAATATACTGTATTTATGGTCTCTTAAAATAAAATGGCAAAGTATATTATTGGAAGAAAAACACATTTTTGGCCAAAGCTCCATCCAATAGATTTTCCCAGACTGCCACACACACAGTCTAGAAATTGTGACCCTCCTATGAACCCTCCCTGAGGCCCTCGAGCCAGGCGAAAAGTCAAAAACAAGTCTCCTTCTTACAACATCGGGTCAGCTATCTCACTGGCCTCAGTCTATTGAAAATCAAGCTTTGAGTCATTTACACTACGAGCTACTGGACTGTGCGCTCATCTACGGCGAACTGAAACACCGCTGTTACCTGAGATACAGGCGGCTCATACAGGTCGAGCTGAAGCCTCTGCACAACGTCATTAAAATCCTCTGCATGAAAACACACAACATCTTTGGTTATCCTTGGCCGGTCACTCCTGTGAGACAGAACAGAGACATAAAGAGGAAAAGGGTTGGTTTATTTAGAAAGAGGGAAAGGGTTGGTTTATTTAGGGTCAGTGCTACACAGCGAGTTAACCATGAGTGAGTTAGGTGTTTTGAAGGTGCACATAATCACTTGCACTTTTAGCCTCACCAAGAAATTCAGAGATTCAGATACAAATACAAAATGCCCCTAGGCTTACACACACTCCCCCTATTACTGGAACTCTCTCTTGCTTACTGGAACCTGATAAGCTCTTTTCTTTCAATTTTACACTTTCCACTGAAGCAGCGCACACACATGACTTCTCCATCGGCACTGGCAGCAGCTTACACCACACACATCCGAGGCAAGATATCATTCGAGCAATATCAGTCTACTGCAATAGTATGACCAAAAATGCTACTATTAAGAATAATGTATAGCAAGAATGATTTTAGTGTCAGCCCAGTAGAAATGACAGAAAATGCTCAGTTTTCCGTCTAAACAGTGTCCCATGGAAAGGCATCGGATACTAATCCACTCAATAATTTCAACAAAAAGAGCAGAAAATGTTTGTCTCAACCGCTCACTTGAGTTTTTCCTGGACATTTTCCACAGATGCACCACAATGGCCAAAGCGCTGTCCTTGAAACATTCAGCAAATACTACGCACTCAGGCACCATGTAAAAATAGATCAAACTAACACTGCTTGCATTTCAGGTTTTACTGAATTATCCAACAATCAGAAGACCTTTAAATGTGGAAATGTCAGCCTGTAAATAGGCAGAGAAGGTTAACTACATTATTTGAGTGTGTATAAAAAGGTTTGCGACAGCTAGCTATAAGGATTACAGTGCAAGCACGAGCTAAGCAACTTAATAAAGAAGACCTGCCTATACCTATTCATTGTGTGTATATTTAACACTGTGATCTGATTTTTTGTTTAGTTTACTTTTTAAATTAATGTCATTTATTACAACATCAAGACAAGAACCAAAAATTAATTTGTCCACTACACTACGGTCCAAGCAAAATTTTTTTTTAAAATATCATCAATGCATTTATTTTCAAAATTTTGCTTCCAAAAAATAAAATCTATTCACAGTAAATATAATCAGTAAGCAAACAGGTAACCAAAACTCACCACTCTCCAAACTGCACGGCTTTGAGGACCCCCACAGCGGCCGTGCTCTGCCAGTCAAAACTCTGGCCCACGTGATCGGCGTGCGCTCTCGTCCGGTCCTCAAACAGAACCTCGCGTGGCTCACTCGTCCTCGGCAGGTAGTGCAGGTTCTTGATCTCGTTCATGGACCTGCAGGCAGAACGGAAGCTGCTTATAAACGGGATTTCTGTTTATATAACTTCACTAAAATACAGTTCCACACACATACCGCCACATACCATGGAGGCGGATTTTATTCCAAATTTTATTAACCTCACTTGCATTGTACAGTTCTTGTAGAGTTTAACCTTAACCGCTGAGCTACAACTGTTCTGCTTTAAATTTTAACCTTGCTATAACACACAAGACTGAACAGGCCAAAGGCTTGAAAATGAGAGGCGTGTGAGAGCAGTTTAAACAGGAAAGCTGTCTAGTGATCTGACCTTACGTCAATGGAGAAGCTCAGTCTCGCTCTGAAATCATACCTTCATGGGCTAAGTTATAATAAACATTTACTGAAGCATCATGATTTCCCTTCACTGGAACTAACAGGCCTAGCCCAAACTTATTCCAGCATGACCATACCACTGCCCACAAAGCGAGGTCCATTAAGACATGGTTTGCTGATGTTAGTGTGAAAGAACTTGAATCAACTGCACTGATCTGAACCCCACTGAACACGAACTGGAACGCTGACTGCATGCCAGGCCTCAGTGCCTGACCTCACTAACGCTCTTGTGGCTGACCGGACACAGTCACTCCCTGACATGACTCCCCACAGCCACGCTCCAGAATCTAGCTAAACGCCTCAACTGAATAGCAGAGTCTGTTACAGCAGTGAAAGGGGGGGGGCTAGCTCCATAGCACTTCTGGTTGTGATGATCAGGTGTCCACCTACCTGTGGCCATAGCGTGTATTTATTATTGAGTTCTACTAGTTATTAGTTATTATGTTTGACAGGTCACTTGAATAGAATGGGCTTCCAGGTTTGAATCCAAACCTCAGTAACTCAAAACACAACTTTGACCTGCTGTGTTCTGTCAGTGGAATGTTCAGGAACAAAATCTCAATGGATCTAATAAACAGTCTATATATTATCAAACACATTTAAATAATTATATAGATCTGTCCTTAGTGGGTCTGTTGAATTTATTTTACAGTCACCGACTACAAAAGATTTGAGAACTCTTGTACTAGAGTAAGTAAAAAAACAGCTACAAAGTGAAGCTACAAAGTGATATAGGCCTACCTGCGCCTCTTAAATGGAGATTTGGGCATATCAGCAGTGGGAACCATCTGCTCTCCTGGTCTAACCCACATGATGGGCCCGTCGTCACTCTGAGAGCGGCAGTCCAGCTTCAGACTCGACAGGCTGCCCCATGGCAAGGTCATCTGCCCAGGCACACACACACACACACTAAATTCAACCTTCCGGCACTTGTTCTTTCAGAACACTGCAGTACTACTGAGGGAATTGTGTTGCTTTTTACGTTTCATTAAAAGAGACCAATTTTTAATTAAATAAAATGTTAGTTTTCTTATTCTATACTCTGTGCAAAGTATGAAGAACTGCATTGTGTTAACCATGCATCAGAATAATCAGTGTTAATTATGTTCATCAAAACACAGAATTTTATTTGTTGTGTTGACTTTTTCCCCCCTTTTTTTAAACAAAGCAACCTAACAATTTTTACCTTTGCATTTATTCGGGTATTGTATAAATAAGCACCTCGAATAATAATAAAAATAATGAGAGCTACAGCCATTAATACAACCCTCAATACATCAATAGATTTATGTGTCTCATGAATTCCACCAAAGCAACATCTGGTTAATTTACTATCTAGGAAACTACAAAACTATTCATAATACAAGATAATATTCACAAAATTAGTCTCATTAAAAGATTTATTTTGTACTGTATTAAGATGAAATAATGATGTCTTAAAATAACAAGATCCTAACTTGAAATAATCATATCTCTGAATCATGAGAAAGGGCTTTAACATCTGCATGCAGTACTTGTGATTCAGGGCTTCCATAAGAGGCAAACTTCAACATCAAGATCCATTCAGTAGATTTATCAAGACTTTGGTCTGTAATTTTGACAACAGGAAGTTTGCCGACCTTGAGGAACGGCGATTCCTCCAGCATGTCCAGGAACTCTGGGAAATAATCCCCTACTTCCTCGTCCACGGCCCCCACCAGGCTGATCTGTCTCATGGGGCCAGCTCGATATGTCCCAGAGCAGTATGTTCGACTCACCTGTAAAGCACGCGCACACATTTAGAACTCAGCCTGTGATCAGAACTCATGCAAATAATGCAAATTAAAAGTTCGGGTCATACGAGTTCAAAGAAGAGAAGACACTGGAGCTATCTGTGTGTAATATTAAATCTCAGGCAGAGACTGGAATTCGTTGTGTGCTGTTGGTGATTTTCTCCAAGGCCTCTCATGGATTTGTTTCAGCAATTCAAGTAGCTAAAACTAGACAGACTGACAGCAAATCCTCAGCTGTTTCCATGTTCAGTATCAAATATCAAACGACCCACTACTCGGGAGTTCAAAACATTGGTTTGTTAATATTTAAGTGTCTAACCCAGAACGTCATGGAAAAAATGTGTGGCTTCCAAACAGCGCAGGCGAATTTGGCACTGTGTACTTCCGTAGATGGTTAATGCACTTTGGACTGCATTGGATGCCAGACTTAAGTAAATAATAAAAAGCACCTAGTGTGATGTGGTGAGCAGGAGAGGAATATTACACCTGATGGATGTGCAACCTCTGCTATGCTGGCTCAGTCGCTTCAACTAAAACATGTCTGTACAGCAGTGTGCTGGGGTTTTTAAACTGTCTAAACACACCTACTGTGTTGGTCCACCTTAATGGCGTACAGTTAAAGCGCTTTTCACACCAGTGTGGTAGAGTCCAGCACAGTAAAAACAAAATCATTTCCATTATCTGTAAATGCCTGTTACAGGAATTTTAATACTGTTTAATTAAAACATTAAAACTTTAATGGCATTGTATTGAACTTTTGAAAATGGCACCTCTCTTATCCAAGCAGCTTCAGACACTATATGGGCAAAAGTATGGTGGACACCTCAGGACATCCCACCCCCAAAACCATGGGTATTAATATTGAATTGTTACCCCTTTGCTGCTGTAAAAGGCTCTAATCTTCTGGAAAGGCTTTCCAGCAGATTTTGGAGCATGGCTGTGGGGATTTGTGCTCATTTAGCCACACGAGCACAAGAAGTTGAGCACTGATGTCCAATAAGAAGGCCAGGCATAAAGCTGGTGTTCCAGTTTATCCCAAAGGTGTTCAGAGGGGTTGCGGTCAGGCCAATCAAGCTCTTCCACACCAACCTTGGAGAACCATGGACTTCACTTTGTGCACAGGGGCACTCTAATGCTGGAGCAGGTTTAGGCCTCTTAGCTTCAGTGAAAGGAAACGTTTAATGCTACAGCATACAAAGACAACTACACAACTGGACCACATATTGGTGTGATGGTCAGGTGTCCACATACTTTTGGCCATACAATGTATCTGCCCACCCTCTCCCACAGGCATGAGGGTAAGAGAGACTTTATACAGTCCAGATGTACACATCTAAGTTCCACAACATGAAAGTGCCGCTCACTGCATCAGTATACCGTCAGATCTGGCTTTTCTTTTTCATAGTTTCTCTGACTTCATGTAGATATTATGTATAAGGAGTACCGAATAGTGATTTCAGTATTCGAATATGCTTCAAATGAATAACGATAAATACCCTTTCACACCCGTAATTGGTATCATATTGAAAACAGAGATCATCGTCCACTGCTGTGAGTCCAAGACAGCAAGACTGGCCTTGATCTCTGTGTGGGAGGGATGACATGCACTCTGTCTCATGTCAACCCCATTAGCCAAGTGTGGGTGTCCGTGAGCTCATGTATGTGGAAGAGGGCAAACAGCACTTTCATTAGTTGCTCTGTGATGTAGCGACAGTGAGCAGCAGTTTCAAAAGATTTTCTGATGTCAAGAGTCACTGAAGAAGCATGTGCTAGCCTTCACACTCTAACTAGTGGGTTGAAAATGCTTTAGCTCTGTTTGTTTTCTGATATTCTAAGTCTTTTCTGTATGATTCTTGTTCCAAACTAAAACACAAGACCTGACTACAAATAGAATGATTCTGTGTGGTGCATTTAAATAGGGTAATGGCAAAAATTAGAATACGGTCTTGGAATTGAGATGTAGTTCAGTGGTGCAGTTTCACAAATAATCCCCCAGCGAAGAGTCAGCCATCAAAGAAAAATCTTTCTCCTTACCTGGGAATGAAACTTAGAGATAGTGGTGGTCTCAATGTCCTTCTTTCCGAGAATCTCCATCTTGACCGGTGTGTTGGGGAAGTTGAAGGCAAAGTAGTCCAAGAAGTCGGGGAGGTAGGCAGCAGCGCCATGGACCACAGAAAGTGCATACCTTGCTGCTCCTTTGGAAATTTCGCTAAAAGCCAGCTCGAGGAACTCGCATGCAAACCTCTCCTTCTCCCCCGGCTGCAAGAGTGAGATTTCATCGGCATACGCGTGCAGAATGGATGCCCCACCATTGGCCTGCACCTCCTCGTGCATGAGCCTGCTAAAACACGAGCTTGTCTTCAGGCATGAGCTGCGAATAGCGTGGTCCTGATGTGAGAGGAAAGGAAAGACTGGACCCTCATTTGAGCCAGCGTGACCGAGTTTTTCATCTTTGATGTTGGCGAGGACAATCTTGTCATCGGTGGACAAAGAGCATTCGTCGGTCTGGACCTCCTTGTCAGATGTCCGCAATTGCTTGCTACGCTGCTCGTCTTCCCGGTGCCTCTTCTTTTTCTTCTTCTTTTTCAGCAGGTACTCCTCCAACGTCTGAGGCTTTCCATTCTCATTATTGGGCTCTGGGAAAAAGTCAAAATGTTGGATGGGGTGATGTTAAAGGAGTCAAGAGATCAATATATCTTGGCGCATTTCTCCAGTTACATGTGTGGTAAGTAATGACCTTTATCAAGCGCTTTACCCTATCTAGTTAGTTTTCTTTGGCTGGTAAGACTATCACTTGCAGTTTGATAAATAAAAGGATGTTTGGTATGAACATAATAGTCTAGCAGTGGCTCTTAGGTACAAGTCTACAATATGTTTGTAGCAGCCATAAGTGTTGCACCAGCCCTCTTATTACATCCATCATCTTTAGTTGCGATGCTCTCTGTCTTTCTTAGAACTAGAAATATAGCGAGTATTGGTACAGCGCTGACAATTCACTAAAACTTTGGCTCGGATTTGAAACATTTTCTGATCTGAACCACTGTATTTTATTGTGAACATGTGGCATGTGACAGAGCTTGTGAACAGTGAGCACAAATGCCGCACTGATGTTTCAAACAAATCAATACCAGTATCAAGTATTTGGTTGCGCACAGATTTTGGTATCGTATCGTGAGTGTTACCAAGTCATCCCAACCCAAGACACACACTTGTTTATAGGCAATTAGACGAGCTTTGCCACATCACTTCTTCTAGAGCTTTCTGCTTAAACAATAAATATAAAGGTGATTTTGGTCCAGCCTCTTGGTGAGGTGTCCCGAAGAGCTTTAACTGTGTATCGGTTCTTCACTTTTTAGGAAAGCTGCTAGGTCTTCTGATATATTGAGACTAGCACCGTGTTCACAAGCATGGAAAAAATAGCATTCTGTCAGCTGTTAAAAATCTTCAGAACATTCAGAATAAACCTGACGGCACAAGATATGTACACTCACTGATCACTTTATTAGGAACATCTGTACATTTGCACATTTATACAACTATCTAATCAGTGTGGCAGTGCATACAATCATGCAGATACAGGTCAAGAGCTTAATTAATGCTCACATCAAATATCAGAATGGGGGAAACGTGAGCTCAGTGACTCTGACCATCACATGGTTGTTGGTTTCAGATGGGCTGATGAGTATTTCAGAAACTTGTAAGAATCCCCTGGGACATCAGAGGAGAATGGGTAGACTGGTTTGAGCTGACAGGAAGGCTCAAATAACTCAAAAACCCACTCTTTACAGCCACAGTAAGCAGAAAAGCAACTATTAGGATTCAATGAGTCTGTGCCTACTGTAGCATCGGGTTTCTGTTCTTGGCTGACAGGAGCAGAACCCGATGTGGTCTTCTGCTGTTGTAGCCCTATGGCCAAAAATCACATTTTCCCCTCCACTCTGATGTTTGATGTGAAAATTAACTGAATCTCTTGACCTGTTTTTCATTATTTTATCCACTGCACTGCTGTCATATGATTGACTGCCTGGATAACTGCATGAATGAGTTCCTAATAAAGTGGACGGTGAGTGGACAGGTCAGTAATGTCAACATCTTATGTACCAGTTAAACATATGAATTATTTATTTACTTATTTTATTTTACAGAAAACAGAAGGTGCTTGTGAACGCAGCCTTATCGCTGGTTACTTTGGTATCCCTTCCAGCACAGAAAATTAAAACGGAACTGTAAAACATGGCAGTGTTTACACTGGTCGGTGATATTTCTACATTTCAGAGCAAGGAATTATAGTTTATTAGCTTTCTGAAGTGACTCAGTTTGCGCCTCTGTGAAGTTAATTCCAGCTAGCTAACTCCAAAAAAACAATAAAACTGTAGAGAAGAGTGCTGTTTATGAAAACATGCTGAAGTAAAGCTAACCGAGTCGCGCGCACGGGTGGGCGTTCACACACACACACGGCTACTTGGGTTTGTAGGTGTAAATACAGCTAAGTTTCACCGACAAGGTTTAAGGTTTAGAGTTGTGTTACCTGTCTGCTTCTTACAGGAGTCGACTTTCACGTTAACCTCCGCGTTTTCCTTCTTAGGTTTCAGCTTCACCTCCTTCTCGGGCTGTTTCTGGGGCTTGGTGCTGTGGCGGCTCTCGGCCTTCGCTACTTTAAGCGGAGTGAAAGTGAAGAGAGGAGCGGGAGAAGAAGGAGCAGGAGCAGGAGCGAGCTTGTGAGGCAGCGGGGTCGCCTTTCGAGGCGGCCAAACCATAGCCGCGTCCTTCTTCGGGCCATGGTGGTGGTTTTGATGGTGGTGGTTGCGTTGCTGCACAGGCGCTAGCTCTTTGCTGCTGAAGTTTATCCCATGAGAAGTCTTCTTCTGCTGCTGCTGCTGCTGTGGTGGTTGTTGCTGTTGCTGTTGCTGCTGCTGCTGCTGAGGTACTCGCTGTTGTTCAGCATGTTGGTGATGGTGGTGTTGGTATTGATGTTGGTTGTGATGTAGCTTAATTTTTTTCGCCTCCTTCTCCGGCCTCGAATGCTTCTCCGTGCACGGCGAGTGCTCTCGTTTCTTCTTCTTCTTCTTCTTATCTTTGCTCGCCCGTTCCACACCGTCCCTCGGCTTTTCCTCCACTTTAACACGCACCAAGTCGACCTGCGCAGCCATTTTGCACGCAAATTTAAAAGCCTTCGAAAAGTCAACGGCGCATGTCTTTTTTTTTTTTTTTTTTTTTTTTTTTTTTTGGGGGGGGGGGGGGGGGCCCCCCCCCCCCCGACGGGGGATTGTGCTACCTGGGATATGTAGTCCGTAACACGCGCGTCCTATCACAATCCTCTCATTTGTAGTCTTTCTGGCTCACTTGCTAAACTGCGCACGCGTACTTCGAGGTGGTTTCTGGGAGCTGTAGTATTCCGCGCGGGCTCGCTTGAAGAGATGCGTGCGCTGCTGCACGCGCGTTGTTCAATGGCTGACGTCACCGTGTAACTGGAATTTTTTTTAGGTGGGCGGGGCTTCCTGCAGGCACGCGCTGTACAGTAGGCGGCTGCTAATGGCAGTGCAAGGCGCAAGGTAATGAAGCATTGTCTTCGTGTTAGAGAGGTAAGACACTAAATATAGCTAGGATGAGTCAAGCCTTATTGTCACATGCAGTAAGTGATATTCTGAGCTTAAAACCACTGAGGTATAATTTTATTTCAGCACTTAAAAATTAATTAATAATATCTTTTTGTATTTCCTTAGAGTGCGCCTAAAATTTAAAATGGGTGTTCAAGTGTGTTTTTGTGTCTTTCCCTTTGTGTTATGGACACCAATAGGACAGTATATATGGGGGAAAATGTAGAAATATCTAGAAATTTTATATTGAGAATAATTAAGTCTTTTTAGTCTTGTTTAAACTGTATTTCATCACTTGTAGGAAAACAATAATTTTGGATGACTCATTCTGTACTAGATTTCTGCTCATCCAATCAAATGCTCTCTAGAACAGTGGTTCCCAACCTGGGTTTCACAGGAGGGTCGTGGGAGCTGATATGATTTGAGGTCAAATAAGCATGCATAAAATGTTCCACTAATAGTTTTATATAAAATATTTTTGCATGTTTTTTTTTTTTAATCATGTGTTTACAATAAGGCAGTCAAAAAACAACGATTCTCTTTTACACATCTGTCCATGCAAGTACATGACAGTATTCTAATGTCAGTGTTTAACATTTCTTTCATAATGTTCAGCATTCGGTATGTTCATACAAAACAGAGAGAAGAAAATGTTCTGTGCATGTGATTAGCCTTGTAAAAATAAGCAGTGTGATTGAGAGTAGCCTACATCTGTACATGCTATAACACCATTCTAACGTTAATTATTAACATTTCTTTCATAATGTTCAGTATTCTGTACATATAATAACCTGAAAATAGAGAGGAAAATGTTGTTTTCATGTCACAAATGTCATTAAAACTTGAAATTATTTATTAATTATTTATTTATGGGGGGGCTCAGATTGTTATATATACATAATATATATATACACAATATATATATACACATACATAATATACTATATATATATATATATATATATATATATATATATATATTGAACAGTCTACGAGCCCATAGAGGTCGGCTGCAGGGGCACTCTGCAAAGCCCTCAGACGGCTGGGTGTCACAGGGACGGCCAAGAGGAGGGCCATCCAATCGGCTAGTGAAGCCGCAGAGAAAGCCACAAGGNCCCGAAACACCCTATGACCCCAGGAAACAACACTGATGATGCGTCCCAGTGCATCCAGGAGATGTTTCTTAAAGAGTCACTAACACAAATCCCCACAGCCAAACTCCAAAATCTTACTATAACAGCGAAGGGGGAATAAATCTGGAATGAGATTGTGCCCTTAGCCAGCTCCTAAATTCTGAAAAAACGCATTCATAACCTACCTGTTATCTATATTATATAGCCATGTGTTATTTAATGTGTTGAAGGTTGTACAAAGTACGATTAATTAATGACCTTCCAGTGTCTACATGTAAAGTGGGCGGGGCTAACCTCATGTAACGCTTGTGCCATTGTGTTCAGGTCCTCTGAGTTACACCGCTCTGTACAACGTGCTCAACTTCCCTGTCGGAGTCGTTCCTGTCACCCAGGTCACAGCCGAGGATGAAGATCAGCTGAAACACTACACAGGGAGCTTTGGAGACATCTGCGACAAGTTCTTTGTCAAGGTGAACATGACACACAGGGATACAGGTTATAAGGCATTAATGTCACTCCAAAACATTTATATTCATGCCATTCATTCATTTTTTTTCCAGTAGTGTAAGAGACGAAGCAACTTGTTTATAATATTTAAGATGCGTCTTAATTGATCTCAGGACCTCCTTTATTTTTTTTTTCTTAATAATAAGAAATATTCAAGGTCCTGAGTGTCTCAAATGGCTTTCACTATATCCACTGTACTGTATGTATTTTAATTGCCTAAATTGTTTGAGTGGCTTTTTTGCTTTCCGTTTTCCTTAATCCCCCATTAGTCATTAATATTCGTAAAGCGGTTGCTCATGCTCATTAATATTCATTAGCCTGCTAATAATAATAACATCATCATAATTTCAATATCATGTCAATATTAAACTGCTCTTTAAAATCAGGCTCTTGGAACATGTTGTGGGCTGAAACAGAAATTTGCCGAATCATTATTTAATGTCAACAAAATAGCACACAACCCAGTCTGTGATTTTTCATTTAATTATAGAGAGGAGACGAAAGAATGGCTTGGCTTGGAGATGATAATACTCAGAAGCGTAGATTGGGAAATTCATTTAAAGGATAATTTAGTTTGTTGTTTTACATGAACGTTTTCAAAGAGATGCTTCAACTGAGCTCCGAATCTACACTTTAAACCAGTTCAGATGATGCATGTGGTTTTAATAGTATAGTAGTTAATGATAGTTAGTTTTAATTTAATTTTAGTTACTTGGTCATAGTTTTAATGACCAAGTGTCATTTCACAGCCAGTAAAACTCTGAATCCTGCCACACGAAGGCAGCATTTCTCCTTTTTCTAACAGGTACAGGTCTGTAGTTGCTGTCTGGAAACTACAGTACATGCTAATCATATGGGATTGTACAGTATATGAGGTTCGGGGGAGGTCTGACCACTTAGACTTCAAACTCTTAACCAGGGATTCGATGCAGATTCACATTCTACATATTCTAATTACACAATTACAAGTCATAAATAACTGAACAGTTGTAATGTACTGCCGCCTCATCATGCCAAAAAAAAACATGACACACCGTAACTGACACTTTCAAACACCCCTACAATGGATCATACCATTTCCTAATTACCTCAGACTTCCCTAGAAGCTTGGTTAGCAAAGTGTCAGGGCAAAATTTGTAGTGAATGAACTTGCTGACTGTCCTGTGATGTAATGATCACCGGTGTTAACTGTACTTGTCAGCTTACTTGTGTAAAATGTTTACAGAATACGGCACTATATCTGCTAGTGTTGCTAGCTAACCACTAGACAGTTTCCTACGCTACCCACAATGCAGTTCTACTACCTGATGATAGTGTTGCAGTGGGATTTAAACCCTATCTATCAATCTATCTACCTAAAGAGAAGGATGCAGCGGTGCTTTAGTCCTTTAGTCTGTCCATCTCTGTCATCTCCTTATCTGTACATCTGTACTCTCAACTTTCACATGCCATCATCGTGAACTAGTAAACCATATTCATGGTATTGTACAGTAACTGTGCTGTTTATGTTTGTAATCTGTGTGTGTGTGTGTGTGTGTGTGTGACAGGCCATACGAGGCGGTGTAGACCTGCCAATAGCAGTGCAGTGTGTGGCTCTGCCCTGGCAAGAAGAGATGTGTTTACGCCTTATGAGAGAAGTGGAAGAGCTCTGTGCCAAGAACAAACGCTCCAACACACACCACTAAACACACACACACACACACATCTGTATCACACAGATTAATAGTTCAAAGGGATGTCATGTCATGAAAACATTCGTACCAGTCGAACCACTTTCTTCCTCAGCACGCAGTTTGACATCACTGTACTCAAGATTCAGACTCAGGTATGGGCGTGGCCTAAGGTTTGAAGGCGTAGTTGTGTGTTAGTGATTCAGATGATGATAAAATTCTTTTATACAGACTTAGTATACAGACTTACTGTATAAATGGTGGTCTTGTGATGATATGAACCACTCTAAGGCAAGTAAGAGGGACATTGTGGGGACATTTTAGTTTTTCCAAACTCAAATTCCTTTTTAGAACAAATCATATAGTGATCAGAAACTTGATTAGCTAGTAAAGTAGATTTATACTAATATATGCGAATATGCTGCATTTGCACTCTTACTAGGTGCTCTGCCACCTTTAGCTGGTTTGCTCATGAACACTATGCATCCACGTACAAATTTTGTCACATGGGTGTGTTTAAAGGCAAGCGGCTTCTTTTTAAACTTCTCTCATTAGATAGAGAAAGGTACTTCTGTAGACTGGATTGGACAGCATACGTCCAAGTGGGTGTGGTTAGAGGTGCTAATGGGTGTGTCTACTACGTAATAAAATAAATACTTAACGTGTTCTTTCCTTGGTGCTATTCTAAAGGTTTTGTGAGAAGGCTGTTTGTGCAAATAAAGGCCCACATTTTCCCCAGTGGCATTCTGTATGTTTGTCTTTTAATCCCATCTCAATATGTCTTCAATCCCATACTTTCATTTAATCCCCTCTTACAGTAGAATCTTATTTTGTCATGCTTGTTATAATACATATACTTACAGACAGTGCTTAACCTCAAATATAAGAGACAAGGGTGAGCTAAATGTGACTATGATTAGAAGAACCAATCCTCCTTTGGCAGTCTAACATATATGGAAAATAAGTTAGTAGCTAGCAATAAAGACTAGTTATCACTCTTCGTCACAGCCAACAATAAAGTAGGAGTAGGGCTTGTGGGCCTTGGTTTGGGCTTTAGGATGGCAGTACTAGAACTGGTTGGGTCTCAGAATGGCAGGAGTAGGGCTTGTTGGATCTCAGGATGGCAGGAGTAGAGCTTGTTGGATCTCAGGATGGCAGGAGTAGAGCTTTTGGGTCTCAGGATGATAGAAGGAAAGCTTGTAGATCTCAGGATGTCAGGTATCAAGATGAAACAGTAGATCTTGAGAAGCTACAGTAGATATGGTCTGATTAGAGCTCGACAGCCTCAGGATGGCGGGAGTAGAAGCTTGTGGGTTTTAGGATTGAAGGAATAGAGCTTTTTGGTCTCATAATGAAAAAAGTAGAGCTTTTTGGTCTCAGGATGCAGAGCTTGTTGGGTCTCAGCATAGCAGGAGTAGTATTTGACTGATCTCAGGACGGCAGGAGTAGAGCTTATTGGGTCTCAGAATGGCAGGAGGAGAGCTCGTAGATCTCAGGATGTCAGGACTAGTGCTTGTGGGTCTCAGGATGAAAGAGTAGATCTTAAGAACCCACAGTATATATGGCCTGTTTTAGAGCTTGACAGGATGGTGGGAGTAGATGTTTGTGGGTTTTAGGATTGCAGGAGTAGAGCTTTTTGGTCTCAGGATGACAGGAGTACAGCTTTTTGGTCTCAGGGTGGCAGGAGTTGGGCTTGTTGGATCTCAAGATAGCAAGAGTAGAGTTTGTTGGGTTTCAGGATGGCAGGAGTAGAGCTTGTAGTTCTCAGGATAGCAGGAGTAGAGCTTGTTGGGTTTCAGGATAGCAATAGTAGAACTTGTTGGGTTTTATGATGGCAGGAGTAGAGCTTGTGGGTCTCAGGATGGCAGGAAGAGAACTTGTGGAGCTCAGGATTGGATGAGGAGGAGGTTTTGGTTTAAGGTTGACAGAAGTAGAGCTTTTGGGTCTTAAGATGGCATATAGTTCTCAAGATGGCAGATGTCAAGCTTGTGTTTCTCTTGATGGCACAATCTTGTGTAATTGCAGGAATAAGAACTTGGAAAGGCTCCAGATTCTTCTACCAGGAAGTGGGTGTATAACACCAGAGAATGAAAATAATGGTACCAGCATAACTAGACTTGATGCTTTTTGCCCCAGTTAACACAATGTATGCATTGTTTCTGTATTCCAAAGGATCATTGTTGTCGTTTGTTCTCATGTTGTGCAATGTCGCGTGAAAATGTGTAGTGACATTAAGAAACACAATAGCATCCTGTCATTAAATGGAATGACACCTAGCCCCGAGTTTACCGGTTCATTGGAAAACGCAGTTTGAGGAGGATGTGGTAAATATTTCCCTTTATTTTTTGCTCTCTCATTTTCCCTTTGCTTCATTTTTTTTGTACATAGAATAGCTTCTCTTCTTCGAAAGGAACATTTGAAGGTGCTGCACAAGAACTTAATGACACATGACGTTTTCATTTCTTCCTGCTCGTGATGTAAATATGTGTTTGCGCTGGGCTTTACATACATTTAAATGTTTTAACTTCTTCAATGGCAGCCCATAAAGGAACACGTGCTTTCATTCAGCCTCATTCTCTCTGATGTCTCTGTTTCTGAAATCACCCTGTGTTATACATCTGATTGCTTGCTCTGAGATATCCATTTTAACCCTAGTGAAGGGTGTGTTACCAAAATGAGCATGTTGGAATCCATACTGAATGGACACATGAAGGTAAGGAAAAGGAAAAAGTAGCAAAGGAAATAAAGGCCCAAGGAAGAAAAGGAAAATGTAGAAAAAGTAAAAGAAGCAAGGTGTAAGTTGAAAAAGTTAGGAACTAACTGGAAATAAGGAAATAAGGCATAAGGAAAAATGAAAAGGACGAACTGGCTTATTAGGAAAGGAAATGGAACCAAGGAAAAGGTAAGAAGGAATAATAATAATAATAAAGATGAAAATGTATGTGTATATAATTGAGATAATAAACCATAGGTGAAAGAAAAAGTAAAGTATAGAAGGGAAATACAGGTGAAAGGAAAGAAAACAAAAGGAATAAAGGAGGCGAGCAGAGTAAGGCATTGTTAAGGAAAAATAAAGAGAAAGAAGGAAGTGAGAGAAACAATCAAGGAAGTAGAGGGAATAAAGTAAAGATGGAAAAAAGGATAAAATATGAATGGATGAAGGAAAGAAAGAATATGAAAAGCATTTTTTTTGTTAACAAACAAAAATTACATTTTTTTTTTAAATCAGCCCAGTCCACAAGTCATAACCTGTATCACGTAAATCATCATTAGCATCAGCATTCACTTTAAAATGACAGCGCACCTGCTGCATCTGGCAAAAATTACACAAAAGACACTTACTTTGGACAAAAACAGCATTTCACGTCTCATTGGTGAGAGGAAACACCTCATTCTGTGCTCGGGAGATGAAAAGCAATCTTATAAAAACTTCTTAAAAGCCATTTTCTCATGAAATGACAGCACACGCTTTAAAGATGAGAAGTGCCTTCACCTAAACTAGGATCATTCCCTCCTAATGTCCCATTCAAAAGACGTCTAGAGCCACCAAGGTCCTGATATCGTCCTAATGCTGGAGGTAATAACGTTCGTCACAGGACACGTCTGCCTTGTAGATGATAAAAGTTTCACACACAGTGTCAAAGAGGACATCAGAGGAAGACACTCATCTTTACATCGCTACACTAATGGGAGTTTACGTGTGGCTGCTGATCCGTGTACAGCAGGATTTAGGCTCTGAGCACGATTGTAAAGATTCTGTGACTCAACACTTTGGCGATGCAGGTTTGGGCTGCTTATCCTGCAGAATGAAAAGCATAGCTTCTGGACACGATTCTTTTTTTCCTGCTATCAGTAGTGCTCGCTGCACGTCTCCCACTGAGTTCTGCTATGTCTGGGCTTTTCCTTTCTGCTTCTCTGTGCCCCAAGGCCCTTACAGCCAAATTGGTTTACATTGAAGTGATAAACGCTTTGCAAATGTGCTTAAACATGTAGAGTAAATGGAAAAATGCAGATGGTGCGTGTCAGGATTAGCATCCAAAGTCTCGAGGATAGACACTCGAGTCCGTCTCATCCACTTTTCAGGAAGTGTGTAGAGAGATTTAGCCTCTCAGTGACTGCTAGGCAGTACAGATTCAAATTCTACTAAAATTACTCAAGTTAAAGTTTAACATTTTTAAAAATTTTCAAAAAATGTGAGAAAACATTAGCTAAGGCTAACAACAGCGGTATTCATGACCTCTCACGTAATAACTCTGACTGTGCAAATTAGCTGAATGCTAAAGCCAGGTTGGAACAATAACAGAAAAAGTGTTGTGTGAAAATATGTTTTCTGTAGTATAAAAGTTGGACTCTGGACGACTTTCTTACAACTCAAAACACTGGTATTGACTGTAGAAAAAGCAAACAATATTTACACAGTCACTAGTAAATAAAGTTGGATGAAGCCTCAAGTTAACTTGAGCCACAACTGGGTAATTCCCTTCCTGAAACAAAACACAAACCAAAGACAAATCTCTATTGTTCCAGGCAACCAATCACTGATCACCATTGTTCTCAATGACCAATCATTGATCACCATTTTTTCGATCACTAATCACTGATCACTATTTTTCCCAATGACCAATCACTGTTCACTATGGTTCCCAATAACCAATCACTGATCAGCATTGTTCCCAATAACCAATTTCCTTCATTTCTATTTTCTGACTCCTCATTACTGTTCTTGATCAAAATCATGTTTAAATATACAAATAGTTCATTTGTAGTGAAATGACCAAAGACAACTTCTTTCTATAATCTATTCTTATTCTTCTTCTTATTATTATTATAAAACTCTATTTAAAAATATCTATTCTATTCTTCAGAAAATCTTCATGTAACACATTTTGATAT
>CM074960.1:18007323-18019551 GCA_037577455.1 Pangasius macronema
TTCCATTTTTTTATGATAAAGCTGACATTTGACTGTGGAATATTTAGGAGCGAGGAAATTCTGATCATTTGGATGGGTGATTGAATACTTTTGGTAATATATATATATATATATGTGTGTGTGTGTGTGTGTGTGTGTGTGTGTGTGTGTGTGTGTGTGTGTGTGTGTACACACATATAAAATAGCTGCAACAACTTAGTATATAAGACTTAAATGATTGTGTAATGAAAAAAATCTCTACAGATTGTGTAGTGTCCTTGTGCTTTTAGCAGTGCGTGTTTATCTTATTTGGTGTGGATTAGTTTTATGTAAGAGATCTCCAGTGTCATGTTTTGTTTGTTTTTTTTAATCTTCAGGTCAGAGGAGTTTACACTTTGTGGTTTCGGGAATATGACGTGCTTCATTTTTTAAAAATTATTAGTAATGTTATTAAAAAAAAAAGAAAGGCTGGAGAGGGAACTACTGATATAACACAAGTGAAAACAGGAACTAACTTTTTCTTGGATGTTCCACAACATTAAATGTAACTATAAATTGATAAAAAAAATAGCATGTTCTTCCATAAAAAAAAAAAAAAAAATTGTATGGCAAATTGTTGTGATATAAGATGAATAAAGCACACTGTGATGTGTTATTAGAGTAATCAAATCTGTTTCCCTCCGGGCCGCATCACACTAGCCTGTCAGTGATTATTTTCCTAAATCATCCCACTCTGCAGGGTTTTATTATTTACATAGATACACTATATTATAATTATGCTTACAATACAATAGCCATGGCATTCTGCTCTTTAGAGATATTGAGAAAGTCTTTTTTGTGAAGCACTACTCAGTCTAGTTATTTTCATGAGCAAAAATGGAAAACACTTCAATGAGTCAATGAGTGCATTTTTAATGCATTTTTTTTTATCTTGTTGAACAGTTCCTGGCAAATTTCCAATTTTTAAACCTTTTTTTTCCAAATGTGACTGATTAACTAGGTTTAATGGTATTTACTACTGCGTACAAAAGTATTTTCTCCAAATGTGAGTGGTATCATATGTTTATCTTTTCACCACTCTCTCTCTACAGCATTTCTTTGTCAGAATTCGTTCTATTGGGATCCTCTTGAACATTTTCCTTCATAACTCCAAAACACACAAGTTCAAATGTGAAGAGTCCCTTATAGTGTGTTATATAGAAGGACCAATGTTACATAAGATCATTGAAACCTTAACACTGTTTCTCCAGCTGTGTCGTGTAAAAGTATAGGAAACCCAAAGCTCAAACTCAGCCACTACGCTGCTCCCTGGTGATCTTTTCTCTCAGATTTAACAGCATTTCAGTGAAAAACCTAATCCTGCAACAGAAAACCTGGTTTCTGAGATGTGTAAGTTGGTGTTCTGGTCACAAAATCTATTGCAGCTATATATATAAAAAAAAAACAGCTCAGCAGAACCAATAAACTTATGAAAGAAACTGGTCCTAGTTCAGTGACTGGTGATTTTTAACCATGAACCATCACAGCTTCTGTAGCAGATGCACTGTTGTGGCTTCATGCAGCCAGTCACATGCTTTTATATAAATGATTTAGCTAAAGGCAGCTCATCAGGGAGGGAAAAAAAAGTTTTTACAGTCTTTCAACAAGTTTTTTTTTTTTTTTTTTAATTTACCCTGTCTGGCCTAATTTGTGATTAGTAATGACAGCTTGTTCAAAAACAACGGACAATAAAAAGTTAAAAAATTATTTAGCTATAGCTAGCTATAAATCAGGGGTGTCAGTCTTTGTAGGTAATCAGCCACATTACACATTCCATGTCAAGTGGACCAGACAAAAGAAAATAATAATTAAAAAAAAAAAAAAAAAAGTTTAGTGACATAAACTGGCTGAACCCATATCACCTTTGAAACATTAAAAATTTAAAATAAAATAAAATAAGTATATATTAAGAGATTTTTTTGGGTTGCTAATCAGTAGGACATATTATCAGTAGCTGAGTTGATTGCGGCCCGCTGGTGAAGCAGCAAAGACTAGCTTTAGTCTTCAAATTTAATCTTCAACTCTTTAATTAAAAATCTTTTGATGTTTAATTTATTCTAAATTCATTTGGTGGGTCAGGTTAAAATCTTCACTGCGCCGATCCTGGTCTGTGGGTTGTATCTTTAACTCCCCCGCCATAAGCTAATTGCTAATGCATTAAAAGGTAACGGTTTTCACCATTCAGTCCTGTTCGTTCCTTATCTGGACCTTGGTAAGCAAGGAATTACCAAGTAGCTTGATATGTAGCTGGATAGCCCTGATATAGACTGTTTATATTCATACCATCTTAAAGACACCTTAGGAACAACTGTTATTCACGATACTGGGATAAAATGGATACATTCCAGGCACAAGTCGACTCTCAAGGTGCACCCTGAGCAGGTGGGGTTGACTGGGTGGAAGTGCGAGGCTTGTCAACTTTTTCATCACAATTACAATTCACCTCACACGCAGTGGCGAGCTATAAAAATTACAAAGTGCTCTTCTAAGACTGGCCATTAAACTTGCTGTGCCTATTCTGAGCATAATTAAGGACAAGGATGAACTAGACGCAACTTGGAGTGTTTATCATCCATGTCGCTATTACTACTGTCATTAAAATAATGATGCTATTGCCCTGGTAACCAGCTGTAAAGTGGTCCAGAGTGCTGCAGTTCTGCTCCTACAGGCAATAAATGATCTTACAGAGCAGAGTTTGTACCCCAGATCTCTGACAGGAACGCATTGTTCTTCTCGCTTAATGCGTGCACACTCCTCCGTCTCTGTCTCACACACACGCACGCACGCACACTCTTCACATCTGTCCCTCCCAGCACTCGTGTTACTTCTCACCACTCTGTGCGTGTTGCAATCAGCACTTTTTCTTGCTCAGACACAAACATGCAGCGTTCTCGGTTTTCTTTCGCTAGCTTATCGGCCCATCACATTCTCACGAAATGTTTTGCACGTTCGAAGCACGGCATTGTAACGAGCTTCTTCAGTTGAGCGCGAGGAATTTTTAGGGTATTTAATATTACCTGTGTGCACCTTAAGGCTTTATTTAGAGTTCCAAACGCACCAGTAGGAATTTTGTATAATGTAGGGAATAAAACCCTTGGGCTCGTGCTGTTATAGGAAAATAATCAGCAACATGGTGAACATGGAGTGGAATTAATGTCGTCACTCCACCTAGAACAGCGTGTCCTGAAGTGTATTATTTACTACACTAGTACTATCATATACTACAGCGCCTTGCCTGATTAGATCTTTTCATTTATTAATGAATGACACTGTACTTTTTAACCATTTATAGTTGCATTTATTGTTGTGGAACACCCACAAAACAAGAAAGTTCCTGTTATCGCTTTAATCTGTTTATTGTTAGTCTTAGATTATACAAGTGTCTGTGAACATTGATATAATGGCATGCTTACTGTAGACATGTTCCCGGCTCTTACCTCCTCTGAGTACGAGCACGTTGACCTCGGAGCCGAGGGGCAGCTCTTTCAGGATGTCCACTACCTGCGTGTGGCTCAGCGTTTGCACGTTCTTCCGATTGATCTCTTTAATCACGTCGCCTTTGAGCAGGCCGCGGCACCACTGGGCGTCCAGGATCATCTTGACCTTCTGGCCCAGCGGGCAGTCGGCGATGGCGAACCCAAATCCGCTCGGCCCCTTGGCCAGCGTCACGCTCACCAGCTCCGGCTGCAGCAGCGTGAGCTCGGGGGCGTCCTCCAGTCGCCCGTCGGGTACAACCGGCTGCCGATCGACTGGTGGGGCGGCCGCGGCTTCTCCCGCAGCCTCGTCACCGGCGTCCTCGGGAAGGGGGTAGCCTCGGCACAGCATCATGTCCACGTACTGGTTCACGGCCACTGACTGGAACATCTGCACCACATCTGCGTGGGTTTTACCTAGCACACATGTGCCGTTGATGTCTACAATGACGTCCCCTGGTAGAGAGAAGAGAGAGTGTTTTTATTTGTAATTATTCGAATTAGTGACCTTTCATTAGCAATACACACCTAAAGAAGAGTAGATAAAAAATAAATTCAAAATATTAAAGACATCATAAATGATCCTGATGTGCTTTATGAAGCTGCCACTGCGTTGTTTTTTTCTGACTGATTAAAGTTTAACATTTAAAATCACTTTTAATGAACTCTTTTGTTTTTGTCTTTTTTGCTTTTATACACAAATCAGTTCACTTTTAAAAAAAATAAAATAAACTCAAGCAATTTTTATGGACCCATCAGAAACACACTGACTCTATTTTTACACTCTGTTCAAAATCTCTTTATCTAGGTCATGCAAGAGATTCATTTGAATAACTCACTGTGATTGGACCCTGGCTGAAATCAACATGCAGAACAGTGTGTGTGCACCAAACCACAGAAGGCTCCTTCACTACAGCTGATGGGGGACTATTAAGTATTAAATGAACATTTATTAATTAATTAAGGTTTATCCTGATCAGTGTCGCCGTGGATCCGGAGTCTATCCCGGGAACACCGGGTGTGAGGTGGGAATGCACCCTGGATGGGATGCGATTTCACAACATGGCATGAACAAACACACAAAGGGACAATTTGCAGTACACCTAGCGAGTTTTTTCCCTTTATCATACAACAGCTACTTACCAGGGAGGCTGAACGCTAACACATGCTTCCTTTGAGACATGTCAAGCCAGGCATCTGCATCATTTCGATCTGCTGCTCATGCTGGAACACACTCGGAGGAAAGCGCTATCTGCCCTCTTCCTCATACTTGAGCTCAGACACCATGACTGTCACTGTGACTGACAGCCATCAATCCCACCCAGAGAGCCAGGCCAGTTTTGCTCCACTGACTCCCAGTTGTGGCAACTCTGTGGCAACTCTGTTCTGTTGTGCTACTTGGGAGCATTTAATTCCTTCTTAAATGAAATGGCAGATTATTATTTATTATTTAGTTATCGCTCTGTCATAGAAAACATTAAGGTTCATTTATTTGTCTTAATTTTGTTGATGCAAACTAAGAAAACTAACACTGGCACTATTTTCACTATTTTACAGAATATTTAGTAGACTAGTAGTCTGCAGCAAGCACACTAGCACATAGTACACTAAGTCTTGATGTGTCATTTGTGATCAAGTCGACACCTTTAATATTAACGTTCAGAGCCGGCTTGCATGTATGAGCCATTTTCTTTCGTTGTAGCCATAAACAATGTTGTTACTCTTGTAATCTAGTTTAATCAAAACGCCCTAACGCTGAAGCTCTTGTTTAGCGTAAGCGTGAGACTCTTAGCTGTGTGTATGAGGTGGCGTGACAGGGAGGATTTGTCTGTATATTTTTACAGATCAAAATATTGCTGCGTTCCCTGTCGCTGGGAGATGACGAGCTGCAATCCCAGTGATGCTTCAGTCATGTGGTTGGGAGTGTGGAGAAAAATTGGCTGTGCTCTCTGTGTGGGAGGGATGGCATACTCCCTCTTCCCTGTCTGTCACAATGACACTAGCCAATCGTTGGCTGTCTATGAGTTCATGTATTCAGAAGAGGGTAGATAGCACTGTCCTCCAAGCGTGTTATGGCAAACGAGTCACTTTGGTGCCTAAAGGGTCGACTCTTATTAGTGAGCTGAGCCAAATGTGACTCAATGAAAAGAGCCGCAATTCCCATCACTAGGACTAACTCGATATGACAAATGAAAAAAAAAAAAAAAGCCCTGAGAAATGTTCCATTCCTGCTGCAAAGTGCTAAATACATTGCTTCATTTGTTTGCTCAAATGCAAAAAATTCACCGTAACCTCTACATAAAGTTCATTTTCACTTCTGCGGCTCTCCAAAGCCCTTCATTTCTCTCTGGGCTGCAGTTAGAAAACAGGACAAGCTGGACAATATTTTGGTGACATTAAAATAATGAATCAGCATTGTCCTGTTCTGGTCTGAAACAGGTTCCGAAAGACTCAATTCAAAGAAGCCATCTGCTTGTATTGATGTGCAAAACACTTCTCCTTTTGCTAAGAAGGCTATTAGCGGGCTAATGAATAGGAGTGCACCCTTGAGGTCTGCTTTATAAATATTAACACCCGCTCAAAGAAACTGGGCCGTGGCAGAGTGGACAGCCACTCTACGATAACAAGACAATAAAAAAAATACGTATTTTAAGAATAGCGATGTGTTTCTGTGACATTCAGGAATAATACAGAAAGGTTTTCGAAGATATAGGTCCTTTAAAACCACACCTGCCCGCATGAGTCATTGTCAGTTTGTGACAAACGCCGCAAGTGTGTGTCAAATACAAACAGTCATGGAGACGCTGGAACACACACTTCACTAGAGCATGTTTTTCCAGCAGCCAGACTGGAAAGTCTACACCAAGTGGGTGTGGATGCTTCCCAGCGCCATTGCTGATGGACGGAAAAGTTGGCAAAAAAACAAAAAAAACAACATCATATGACTCGAGTTGCTGCTGTCACAAGTTTCCATCATCTAATGTGATGGTGGTGTTTGTGAAGCAGAGCAACAAGCTAATTTGATGCAAAAAAAAAAAAAAAGTGCCAAGGAGAGAGACTGAGACACAGTCGCTCTTAGACGAAAATCTGCTTCTAGCAGGGCAACGTATGTAAGGAATATATATTGTATAACATGACCAAGGTGTACTCTTAAAGGAAATTAATCAACCCCAGGGTTGGTGTTATCACCTCCAAAGTTCCCACCCATAACAGTTTTATTCCTCTTATGCCACAGCAACTTTTCGACAATTACAATTTTTCATATTGACATCTATAGCTACATTTAACCTCGTGGAACGTCCGTAAGGCAAGTTGGCTCCTGTTATAGCAGCTATAAACAATCCTTTGATTCGTTTCCGCATCAGCCTTAAATTTTCTTCCTTTCTCTTGAAGTTAATAATGCAAAAAACGCAGCTTGTAATGTTACTGAGAAAACCGTCAATAAGTTTTCCGCCTGTTACAAAACACTGACACTGGAGACTCCTTCCATAAATGTTAAATAAACTTCACCAAATCTTCACCATCTTAATCTTTTTTTACAATTTGTTTATTATTAAACTTAGATTATGATGGAGCTATGTTCCGATTATAGTAATTTAGACCAATTTAAGATTACTTAGATTATGCTGAAACTTTCCTGTGAACGATCTGTTACTATAGAAACAAATGCCACCTTAGAACGCGTGCATGAACACAAACGTGCGATTTGCATAAAGAGAAGCACGAGCTGTGACTTCTCTCTACACTTCACCCTCGTCTCTATGACAAAGCAAGGACGTTTTGACGCGTCTTGTACAAACTGATTTTGCTGTTGCTTGCCTTCTCTCGGCACATGGTCTATTAATTCCTAACACGGCCAGCAACACACAACCCAACAAGCCTGTACTGAGAATCTGAGAAAATATGAACATTCATTTAAAAAAATATAGCCTAAAAGTCTAAATTTAAATAACGTAGCATAAATACATACTCTGATATTTCCTGCAAAATAGTTGTGCATGAACAATACATAGCACTAATCTGGCACCTCAAGAGACGGTCATTTTACCTGCGAATCAGATCTCGCTACTGACGTCCACACCAACGCGGCCAAGCCAGTTTTAGGACAAAGTTTACACGAGTTTGAGTGAAACTCCAAAAGAAACGCACATTTCCAAGCAGAGGAAAGTGTCAGAAGTACCACCTTTCAAAGAACACTCTGAAACCTGCTGACATCTCGCCCTTGCTGATCCCATTTCACAAACAGTGCTGACATCATCTTAAAGGGCCGGTGTGTAATCAGTAACCTTCAACACAACAGATAATCCTAATATATCGCACTCCTCTCACCTACTGTACGAAGCATTTACCTTCGTTTCCAGCAATCCATTGAAAGCTGACTTATGCTTCGCCCAATAAAAATGATCTCATGACACCAGGACTGAAAAGAAAAGCTTGCTAGAACACCTCAGTAAGCTGAAATCACTCTCAGCACTTCTTTAATCCATCACCGAAAGAGCGTCGGCGATGAAATTGTCCCTTTCTGAGCAATGTGACAATATAATATCAATATCGTGATATGCCACAATATACCTTTCTAAGATATCACGGGTATTGCGTTATCTTTTTATAACTTTTTTCTTTCAAGCAAAGTCTGACTGGAAGCAGCTAAAAAAAAAATCATAATCCTGAATCCTTAATATTTAACACTTGACTGTAAAATGTCCTCCTTTTTACGTTCAATCATTTTTGTCATATTTGTTATTCAAAGTAGAACTCGATTTTTCTGTTTCTTTTAATGCTATTGCAGCTTCTTTGGGAACTATTTCACCGACACTCAGAATAACGGTCTTAAAAATGATAGTGCAAGAAGAAGTTATCAGTCATCAGCACTCGCAAAAACTGAGAACCTGCTAAAAGTTTCAAAGTGCCACGTTCCACTTAGCACCTGCACCTTGCTGATAGCACGTTCCTTTTTGGCTCTACTACACGGCTGTACCGAGGCTCACATCATCTTAAAAGACCAACATGGAAAGCAGTAATCTGTCTCTACTGTTTCTCACCTCAACCAACAGCCCTGACACTTCAGGTACAAAAACGCAGGAAGATGTACCCGAGTAGGATCCAAAATAACCCACCACCAGGAAGTGATGTATGATGTGTAATTAAAAAAGAAAATTCAAGTTCATTTTTCTTTATTAAATCTGAATTTGAATATCCTCTGCTGATATCTGTTTTCTTTCCACCTGATATTGACTCAGTAGCATCTTCCTCTGTACATTCAGACTGCTTCATTATATAATCACATTTAATGTTGTGGAACATCTGCGAAACAAATGAATTTCTGTTTCCTCTTATGTCACGGCAGTTATAAACATTCACTCATTCGCCAGCCTACGTTTTTGTCTCTCTCTCTCTCCAAGTTAAGAAACGTCATGTTATAAAGAAACCGCAAAGTGTAAACTCCTCTGTCCTGAAGACTCGCCCATGTCGGGAAACCTGCTGACTTTTACAAAGCGCTCGCAGAAACATTAGACGTTTCCTAACAGAGAGCTTGTCAATGATTATATGTTTTTAAATCTATTTATTATTAACCTGTACGTTTCTGTGTATGAGGTCTTACTACAGGAATGAGTGTGTTACTAAACCATCATGCACACTTTCTGATTCGGGTCCCTGGTGGGCTAGTGGTTAGGCCACTGCACTCTCTCGCTGTGGCCCGGGTTCCATTCCCGGCCCCAGCCACTGGGGTTGCGTGCAACAGTGCGCTCTCAGTGCCGGTCCCAAGTCCGGAAAAATTAGGGAGGGTTGCATCAGGAAGGGCGTAAAAACTGTGCCAAAAATCAAACATGTGGACCAAAGATCGGCTGTGGCGACCCCTAACGGGAGCAGCCGAAAGGGAAAGGGCACACTTTCTGATTCACGTATTCAACCTTCTCAAAGGATCTGATTCAAGTTGGCCAGAAGAACTGCTCCAAGATAGAATATTTAGGAAACAGCGAATCCAATCTAGCCAAGTCCGTAGTTAAAGAATGGGCAGATTTCCCCTCATTATGAGCAATGCCACATGGGAGTTCTCCTGTGGTCAGAAGATAGAACACAGCAAGCTTTATTGTGGCATCAATTTTACATTTTAGTTGAATTATTTCAATTAGATGCATGGCCTGAAGTCCCCCGGGGGAAGCTAGTGCAGAGACATTAATTTCCACTCTTTGTAATGGACAGCGGTGAGCATCAGTGCTGTGCAATTATCGCCCAGTGCAGTTCTGTTGTAATGCCAGTTCCCTTGGCGCGGGCACAGTCGCTCTCACACACAGTTTCTGATTTCTATTATTGCTGTTATTGTGACTGTGCTGTTGATACCTCAGGTGGGTTATTTACAAAGCTTCTAGCCAGCAGCATCTCGAGAGCGGCACTCCACACACAGGGAGTATTGGAAAAGCGTGAGGTATGGTAGAGGAAAAGAATAAACCCGAGACATTGACAACACACTGCTGATATCCACAGAGCTATTCCCCCAACCCAACCACTGTTTATGAGGATGAACTCCTTTACTGAAAGGGAAAAGGCTATCCTGCCAGACCAAAATGTTTCAGCACTTATATTATAGCCTTAAATAATTTATAGCATTTTGCATTTAAAGACAAATGGAAGGCCAGCAATTTTTCTCTTTCTATCACAACAGTGGATTCTCAGTTTGGACTGGTGAGGAGATGTTTCATTTTTAATAACAGTAAATCTAACAGTGTCTGCTTCGAGGTTTATAGTCTATACACCAGACGCTCCAGACAAGTGGATTTTAACACCTGCCTAACTGCGGATATGGTGGTTTTCTGTGAGGAAACGTTTATGTAGCGTTTTTAGAAGGAGTCTCCAGTGTCAGTCTGAGGTAAGGCTGTAACTTTAAGTTTTCCGGACAGAAGGATTTGCACGAGATGCATTTGTTTGTCTTTAGAGAGAGAGAAAAAAGAGCAGGAACAACTTAGCAGTTTATAGCTGCTACAATGTAAGTGATGAGAGGAACTAAGCTGTTTCTGGGCATTCCACAACATTAAATGTAACTATAAACATAAAATTGAATTTAATTAATGAAGATTGTAATCGTTGAAGATTTGCTTGGGTATAAGAGGAATAAAAGACTTCAATACATGCTGTTATTGGAAAATAATCAACTTTCAGGTGGTAATATTAACTCATCTTTACCTCAGGCCACATCACACCACCCTGTCGCTGATTATCTTCCTATAACAGCACATCCTGTAGCGTTTTATTCCTTACTTATTTAACTACATGGGTGGGAGTTCAGTCAAAGCGTCAAGTCTTCTAATTTGTTGTTTTTCATGTGGGATGCGGCTCTGATGGTACGTTTTGAAGCGCGGGTTGTTTATGATAAAGCGAAACCCACCAGGGGCGATCTTGTTGTCCTGCGCCGCAGGGCCGTCCCTCAGCACGTTCTTCACCTGGAGGAACTCGTCTGGTCTGTCTCCACCGATAATGGTGAAACCAAAACCCTGTGGGCTCTTCCTCAGGGCTGTGCGCAACATCGTTCCGTGTAGCTGCGACGGGTCGCGTGTGAAACCCCTCAGACAGCCATCCTCTGAGAGAGAGGGGTCAAAACACAGAATACAAAGCAAGAAGGAGAAAAACAGTGAGACACATACAGAGAAGCCCGGTACAAACATGACCTAGAAAAGACAGGGCAAGAAGGGGAGAGAGAGAGAGAGAGAGAGAGAGAGATAATCACACAGACAAGGGAAGAGAGAGACATACACAGAGAGGGAGAGATACACACACACACAGCAAAAGATACAGAATGTGGAAGGACTCTAGATATCAGAGTAGATTGAAGTCATTATTCTATCCCGATCACTAATTACCAGCATATGAATATTTCTGCTCAGTTTAATCACTGTTAATTAATGACTGCTAAATAAATACTCTAATAGCTTTTGGTAATGACACTTTGCTCTTCTGAGATTTGTTTAACCAGTGCTGCACCGGGGGCTGAGAAAGGTGCTACAGCTGAGTGTGTAGGTGGATATTTTCACAGAGATTAAACTCTGACGAAAAAGAGCAGGCATTAAAGGTGTCTGGAAAATATAATGTCAAAAACATATCCTACTGTTACTCTGTCTGTATTGTATGTTATCTGAATTACATTCTAATAATATAATATAATATAACATAACCCTTTTATAACAATCTAATTATTTAGAGAATGTATTTACTGTGACTACTCTTAATGTTTCATGTCAGATCTCCAGCATATAGTATATATATAGTCTGAGATTTAAATCTTGCACCCTATTCTGGTGTTATGCCTGAACCGTGGTTACTCGTCTGCGTCCTGACACAGCGCCTAAGACTAAAAGCGATATCAGATATTTAATGATTTCATGCCACTTGCTCTGGGACATAGTCATCACTGTAAAGCTGGATGGCGATGTTAAACACATGGACACGCTCCATTAGTTTGTCTTTAAATCTTCTCGGGCATCAGCGTTACTGTTGTCATGAGCTGTCTCACACTGAAATCTATGCCTTTAAGTTTAAAAGTACTTAATAATCTGAAAGGTCCAAGAGACTGGTAGATAAAACGGGCTTTGTGCTTGGTTTAAAGGTTATGTACATGTTTTTAAAGTTCAAAACACTAACCGTAATAGGTAAATTAATGCAAAAACAGTGTAGAACAGTACATAACATCTCGCCGTACAAGACAGTGGTGAGAGCGGCCATGCTGTATGGTTTAGAGACAGTG
>CM074960.1:18019651-18032960 GCA_037577455.1 Pangasius macronema
GAGAGTGATGATTCGCTGTGGCGACCCCTGAAGGGAAAAGCCGAAAGAAGAAGAAGAAGAAGAAGAAGAAGAAGGCAGCCATCTCGCCAGGATAAACCCGGCTGAAAGCATTCTTTGGGGTGTCTCCATAGTTCTTTGCAGAACCAGAGGATTTTCCCTTTCACTGAAAATACCAAGCTGAAGGCTAGAAATATCCAAAAAAAAAACAACTTAATAAAACAAATTTTTTTGCTCCACATTAAAAGGTTCATCTAGAAAGAAAACCTAGTGAAGCCTTCAAGGTATTCAATTTAACCTCAGGGTATGATGATCTACAAAAATGGCATACACAGGTATCCACTGTCAAGACCTCAAGACCTGCTGCCTCTTCTCCTTCAGCCAATGGCAATACTGAAACAGTCCACAGTACACTAGCACTAGTTTGTGGAATATAATTATTAGCCTCAAATCAAGTGAATGTGTGTACAGCACTGGCACCTAGTGTTCACCTGCTTCCCTCTTCCAAATTCATCACTGCTGCACACACAGGAGCAAGGTTGGAAAAAAGATCGAAATCTGATTCAGCAGCCCTGGGAGGCTGTGTGTAATTTCAGTGTGTAATTTTCTTTGAAAGAAACAGTGTCAGTCATGAAAGAATACACGGCTCATCACCATGATAACCAGGAATTCGAAACGAATCTTGGAACTTAAAAATTAAGACCAGAAACAAAGTATTGTAAACAGAAATGTAACTAGAAGCATTAACTGGAATTCTCAGTTAGTCGTTAATACCATTAATTTTGCGTCTTGTGTAGCCCACTAGCTTAAAATTAATACTAAAAGCAGAACAGGAATACCCTACAATACCCTAGAATAATTCCGCTTCAGGAATTATTCACTCTGTTCATCTGTAAAATAGACATTTATCCTAAGAGTATGAACAGTACAGTTTATGGCTGTACATGAAAACGCCATTGCGGCCTGGGCGGAAATTGACTTTATTAATATCGATATTAATGACAATGAATTAATCACTGTGACGTCTCAGACAGATATAGATTATGACATTGCAAAAAAATAATCATTTCCAGGTATCCTGCACTCGAAAAGTTTTAAAAACACTGTAGCTTAATTTTTACATAGCAACCACACCAATGAAAATAAGAGAACATGCTACATTATTTCTAAATATTCTAGCAATTTCCCCAATCCAAATGGGTTTAATACTTGCACTATGGCTGGAGTGTTGTGTAGCATTTAATGTTATAAGCCAATACTTATACTGGGGTAACCAGATAACTTCATATCTCCGTTTTTGTTATAACATATTGAAAGCTTTTCTGATTTTTATTTTTTTTTTTAAATACTTTAACACGCTTTCTGCAAGGCCGGCTAGTATAAATGCCAGTATAAAAGTGAAAATAAGGTTTAATGTTTGGCATCTACATTCTTTTTTTTTTTCTACGTCTTTTTTAGGGACCAACAACAACAGCACCACCAGCGTTCACAGAATTGTAGGCTGATTTCTTTCTAGCCCATAGTGTAGAATTTGTGCAGTCAGTCAGTACAATAATAATTAATGCTTACTTAAAGCTCAAAATATTGCATGTTATTCTTTTTTATGAAGGGTGCCAATAATTCTGGAGAGCACTGTAGGTGTATATATATATATATATATATATATAAAATAATGTGCCCCACATCATTTTCATGCCTACAACAAGTGTGAGTAGGATCATCCCTCGTAGCTTTGTTGTCTTATCATCCAACATCATAACCCGCTCTCACTCATCCTCTGGACTGACTTTCGTGGACGGAACAATATCAGATTTATTAGAAAACACCATCACCTACACCATCAAGTAATGGCTGGCTGAACATCATGTGCATCATCTTAATTTAATACGAGAGCGCCGGGCAGCAGGTTTGGCTGGTAGCCAGTCGCAGTGTGAAATAAACTCATCTCTACATCAACACGCTGAATGCCAAAACTCATCAATTCCCCAAACGGCCCCGGCGAAAGCGTTCAGCGGAAACAATAACGCAATATTAATCATTACGGATAAGCATTTGATAGTGTTCATGATTTGTCGAGCGTACGTTCCATTTCTTGTGGGAACGATTGCTCATTTTTGTCTCTTGTAATGGACGAATGGTGAAATCACATGTACACACACACACAAAAGGCAGTGATGAACCCCTGCTGAACAAGTCAGCATCTATCAGAGTGAGAAATGAAGGAAAATGGAGAACAGAATGCACCACTAGAGGTGACCTTTAACAGGGGTCAACATTTTGACCCTGCTGCTAAGAGCATAAGTGTAGATGAGTTGTGAAGAGCAGGATCATGATTAACTGTGTCTAACGCGTGAACTTTTCCATCACACTTCCGCTTGCGACAATAAATGACAATAAAGAATTTGGAAACTCGTCTTAGACATCACTTGACAGCGGGAAAGCTGCTCCACTGCTCAACTACATGTCATTTATGGCATACATTTTAATTTATTAAATCATCTTCAACAAGTGATTTATTAATTTGTTCTGTATGCATCTATTATATAACTATTTAATAATATATATTTATCATAAATAACATGACGTACAGTGCTAATGTTCCGTAGCAGTATAAAATTAAAGGGTAATTAATATTTAAGCAACTATTTTAAGCATGTGGTCTCTAGGTGGGTGCGTGAAAGAAAAAGTGTGTGTGTGTGTGTGTGTGTGTGTGTGTGTGTGTGTGTGTGTGTGTAAATGTTAAAAGTGAAGAGAGGAGCAGAATGATGTTTACATCTACTTGATTAACTCATCACAAAGAGAATGAGTGTGTCTGTCTCAAGGCGAGCTGATTATAAAAATGTCAGTGTGTAATTAAAGGTGCCAGTGTGAAACCAGAGTGCGTGTGTGTGTGTGTGTGTGTGTGTGTGTGTGTGTGTGTGTGTGTTGGGAAGGTCAACTATGGGGTGCATTGTCATAACAGCACACATCAAAACAACAAAGCCTATAAGTAAGAGTATAGTGAGACACTTCAGTAGCTCTAGTGCATCAAAAATGGTGATTAACAGTTATACTACTGTTTCTCAAGCCTGGGATGCTGCCTGATAATCTGTTACTATCCAGCAGAGGTATGCTGGAATAGAGTGAACTGACTGAGGCCACATCCGTTAATACGCTCTATATTAGAAACAATAAACACAAATAATGTGCATTTGTGTTAGAGCTCATCCTTGACCAAAAAAAAAGTGGAAATAAAGTTTTTGTTGAGTGGAAATAAAGTTTATGGATGGATGGATGGATGGATGGATGGATGGATGGGTTTATTGTATGAATGGGTTGGATTGGTAAGTGGGTTGGATGGGTAGGTGGAAAGATGGATGGATGGATGGAAAGGATGGATGGTTGGATTGGTTGGTTGGATGGATGCGTGGGTTGAATGGGTAATTGGATTGAATGGATGGGTGGGATGGATAGATAGGTTAGTTGGTTGTATGGGTTGGACAGGTAGGTGGGTTGAATAGAAAGATGGATGGGTTGGATGGATTGGTTGCATGGATGGATGGATAGATGGGTGAGATAGAGAAGTTGCATGATTGGCTGGCTTGGATTGGTTAGATGGATTAGTAGGTGGTTTAGATGGATCAGTGGGATTGATGGACAGATAGGTTGGTTGAATGGATGGGTTAGATGGATGGATGTATTGGATGGATGGGAGGGATGGATTGGTGGATGTGTTGGTCATCCACACAATATTTTTAAAGCACAATTATGGGAGATATAAATGTTAGCATTCTTTTAGCATTTAGCATTTAATAATCATGCGTACCTAAGGTTGAGAATAAATAACACTATTCACGTGTGCAGAAACGTTTAATGTTATGATGTAAACAAGATTTTCAACAAGAAGATTTAGGGTACAGGCAAATACTTATCTCTGAATCCGCAATCTGAATTTAATTGGATTGACAATCTCTGCACGGAAGCGCTGCTAATGCCTGAATTTTTAACACACCTTCTTACCAAGCCGTTAAGAACACTGAATACCTGGTTCAGGTGTGTTAGAAACTGGGACGGGGTAAAAATGTGGGTGATACGGCAAGGCCTGAGAAACAGTTTGGAGAACACTGAACTAACACACCCACAGAAAGGGCCATTTAATTACAGGAGCCGGATCAAAACAATAAAATAGGAATTCATGATGAGGGCTTTATGCTGTACGTGTGGCAGCCTGGGATTGGACGTCAATGTGGCTGAATTTTGGGAATTTTTTCCAGAGTTGTTTTTTTTTTCTAGTCTGTGTTTACATGTTAAAACTAGCTAGCCTGCGCAGTGTGTCCTGATACACATGATGATTATTTATAATTAGCTGTCTCTTTAATACTAACCTATTAAAATGCTATCCAATAAGACAAGTACACTTTGACATAATATTAAAAATCTATATAATTTTGGCATAAGACTGAGACGCAGTGTGATATTTTAGTCACTACTGGGTGAATTATTTAGGAATTACAGCCTAGACTGAAATAAATAAATGAAGGGAAATCTCAGGGTAAATGGATTTAATCTGCCAACTGATCTAGTTAACCTGGCTGGTTCAATTCCCAAGCTGACAGGTAGACATTGTGCTTTGAAAAAATGATCCGCTTCTCTCCGTTTCATCTCCTGCTCTGTGTATGTGTTTGTGCATGTGTGTGTGTGTCCTGAATGACATTAGCTCCAGGCTGCCTCTGGAGCTTGAGGTCAGCAGCGGTCGGCTATAATAACGATCAGACTGCTAGCTAAGCATCAGCAAGTGTTAATGCCGCTCGCCCGAGGACAGCGCATTTATATAGCGACAAGTCTGCAACCTTCACACACCTGCTGCAGGTTTTAGGCTAGAGAACAGCAGTAGAGGAGTAGACTAGTGGAGGAGGGTTGTGTAATGCAAAATCAATGCAACGAAGCAAGAGAAAGAAATCAAGGGCATATGAACGCAGGTAACGCTTTAGCAGCAACATAAAGTGTTTCATAACATGAAAAGTGCTCGCACACTCAAGCAAAATGTGCTTTAATTACGTACTTGAATGAGCTTCAGCGCCTGATTGTTCCCTTTTTTTTTAAATAAATGGCCCTAATCTGCACTGTTCAAATTTACTTTCCATTTTTTGCAAAGTGTGAAAAGTGGGGTGATGCAGGCAGACACGATTTGCCAAGAGGGGTGAGCTTAAGTTTCGCTAATTAAAGATTTTATCTAAAAATTTAAAATTCAGATCTTTACATCAGTTCTATTTTATCATCACAAGTGCAAACACCTGACATACTCGACAGTGTTGGTGGAAGGCATTAGAGCTGGGCAATGTGATGACACAAGGCCAATACTGTGATAAGTTACGTCACGGTATAATATACTTTTCTGATCACGGGTATTGTTTTCTTTTTATTGTGTTTTTTTTTTTTTTTAATAAAAATTACAAACTCTGATTGGAAGCAGCAACCAATAAGATGTTAAAACCTCATACTGACTCTTTAAAATTGTAAAATATTTAACAATAACACTACTGTTTCACATTTCCATATCAGATTGCGTAACATAGAAATGTGTTCAAGTATCATATGATATCATATATCATATCTCATAGACCTAGGAGGTATAAGAAAGTGTAGAAATGTTTGAATGCGATTTCACTTCATAGTGAAAGGTTAGTTGTATTTCATTTAAGTAAAACTTTAAAATGTATTTAAAAACAAAACGTTTTCAGGACTGCCAGCTGCACGGCAACAAAGTACCTCCACCACCACAACTGTTATCTCTACACTGTGAGATATAGTGTTACCGTTTAATATTTCAAAACATATCCAAAATTGTTGATCCTGATCGTGGCATCACNACACACACACACACACACACACACACACACACACACACACACACACACACACACACACACACACACACACACCACTCTGTTATGATATATGATATGAAGAAGGCCCGTGAATTGTTCAATCTCTGGTTTGCCGAGCAATAAGAATAAAAATGAGTGCTCACTCAAGATAAAAGCAAATATGCATATAAATTAGAGAGCATGTCTAGAGTCTTCAGCGGGAGCGGAACAAATCCATGAGTGAGCAGGATACATTTGATGGAGCTTGTGGAATTTTTAATTTAAATTTTTTTTTTTTTTTTTGCATGAGAGCAAAAGAAATCTGCATGAGCGCTGAAGGATTCATGCTCGCGCATTAGTCTACTGCACTCTCAATTTTCAGCAGTGAAATAACGCCATGGGCTTTGAGGATCCAGAATAAGAGCCTGCTGGGAGGGGGAAGCTTAGTCAGGCAAGGCTTTTAGAGACATGGGACCGGTTCAAACTCACCTGGCACCCGTCAAAATAAGACACTCAGAAAGCACGGCAGAACAGAACTTTGAATCAAATGCCGATGACAGGTAGAGCCGGAATTGAAAACCCCGTCTCCGCTAGTTAAAGGCAGAGAGGTTTGATAGAACTCATGACGCCGTTCAAGTCGCTCATTTGTGCACGCTGAAAAAAAAATAATTGGGTGCCTGTGAAACACTTGTGCTTTTGCTACTTCAGTAATTGACACATTCTACCCTGACACTGCAGAGTTTTGGAGTTTCGCTTCTTCCGAACACAAACAGAGCATGCTGCTGTAGAGTGTTCGGCAATTGAGGTCTAAGGATACACAGCTGTAGCCGAGTTAATGACTAAATGAACAGATGAATACGTGAAGAAATGCTGTGCTGCGGATGGAAGCGTAAGACAGATCAACACGCTGTTAGTCTGGTTGATACCTGAGGGCGTAAGTCCTGGCTGGCTCGCCGTGGGCACGTCTTGGTTCTGCTTCTTCTTGGCTTCCATCACAGGGTTCTCGAACTGCGTCTTCTGATTGATGTGGCTGCAGGCAAACAGGACACATCTTAAAGAGAAGCAATCCATCACAACAAAGTGGCAATTCACGCTTTACAGAAGCAGCAAATGGGAAAACTATGCTAATATCCCTAAACTACAGATTGCGAGTGCAGGTTTCGCTGATCGTCTTGTCAACTTATTTTGATAATTAGGTTCTCTACAGAACCTACTACTGACTGATAAGGAAGAATAAGATTGGTCTTTTCACTTGGGAAATCCTTCGCTGTTTTCTTGTGGCTGGTTTGAGTTGTATGTGTATATGAGTTGTACATGTTAAATATTGCCATTTTCTACTACATATTGCTCTTCAATCTATAAGCCTTGCTAAACCTAACCTAGTATCTCATGTCTCACCTACAAGTAAAGCCACTGCATTTTTAAATCTGGTGAGAAAACATTTCATTTCAACGCCAGTGAAAACATTTATAACCTAATATATTTACATATATATACTCTACATTTATAACCTAATATATTTGTGGAACCCGGTGGGGTCTTCTGCTGTCGTAAGGTTCAGCCTATTGTGCTTTCTGAGATGCTTTTCTGCTCACCACGGTTGTAAAGAGTGGTTATTTGAGCTACTGTTGGCTCAAACCAGTCCGACCATTCTCCTTTGACCACCTTTAGAACTGCTGCTCACTGGATTTTTTGTACCTTTCTGTCTAAACTCAAGATTACTGCGCGTGAAAATCCCAGGAGATCAGCGATTTCTGAAATCTTCAATCCAGCCAAAGTCACTGATCACATTTTTTCCCCATTCTGATGTTTAATGTGAACATTAACTGACATGAACTGTATCTGCATGATTTTATGCCTTGCCCTGCTGCTACATGACTGACTAGATAACTGCATGAATGAGCAGGTTGTACAGCTGTTCCAGCTGTTCAAGTGGCCTGTAAATGCTACTTATTATTTGTGACAGATCTCGTGTGTCACAAAGAATCTTTTACATTTCATTATTGTACAGCAAGCTCGTTTAATTGATAAAACATCTTATGACTTATGTCCTTGTTGGAGAGTTCAGTCTCAACTCCTCCACACTGTGTACTGAACAGAGCAAGCAGCTGATCAGTGTGACGTAGGCTTGTCTTAAGTCGGGTCGTGATTGCTCTGCATGTGGACAGAAGCCACATACCGATTCAGGCTGCATGCTGTGCTGAGCCAACAGCATGTTTGCGCATGTGTGTGTGTGTGTGTGTGTGGAGGTGGGTGGGTGAGAGAGCTTTCTGAGCCCTTGTTGCATTGCGAATGAGTCACAGTCATCTCTCCTTCTTATTCAAGACTGAGAAAAGGCAGAAGAAGCAAGAAGAGATAGAGAGATGGCGAGATGTCAGAGAGCATCTGAGGCCCTGTTCATACCTGGCATTAACATGCGTCATGAGTGATGGGATCACACGAGGTCAGTGCTAAGTACCGGTGTGAACTGGGTCAAATGTGCCTCAAAGGTGCTCTGGTCACTCAAACCACGATCAGAGGTGGTCTGGGACACACGTGGCCATATCACATTTGTAGTGTAAGCACGACTGCATCTCGGACAGGACTGAATAATCGACTGCGTCATTGCCCTAGCCGGAAAATATGTGATCGCTGGGGGACTGTTTGGACACCGCGCTGAACAGTAGAGCTCTCTTCCACTCGGCGGATGGATAAAGATGAAAGAAGCTGCTTTTCATAGTTTCATTCGTCGTCCCATTTCTCATTCATTTTTAAGTTTCGTTAGCAGACCACGTTTGAAAGTACATGAGGTACGATTTGCCAGACATTTCTGCCTGAAAATAAATGCAGCGGAAGACTGCAGAAATAAATGTGACAGCCTTTCTCCAGCAGAAATTATGTACACAATCTGATCACAAGTACACACTGAAGACACATTCATAATGCCAGGTGTGATCGGCTATGCATCTCGGCTGTCCACTTGTGATCCCATCACCCAGGACATATGGTAACGCCAGATGTGAACAGGGCCCTAGATGAAGTTTTTTTTTTTTTTTTGCAACAGGTGTTTTTTTTTTTTCATCAAATACTAGAACAAAATGGTCACATTGACCTTGCTGCATACAACTGGCTCAGTTCTCTTCTCTTGTGCCTGTATGGCAGATGCCACTGTGGCAAACCTCATACTGCTGCCTCCTCCCACAGGCTTCCACGGGAGAGTCTTATTTCTCTTATTTATCCTAACAAAATATGATAAACACCATAATCACCTAAGACTCAGAACTCAAAAACTCCTATAACTAATGATAAATGTGTATTACTAATAAATAAAAAAAAATTTTTAGATTAATTACTTATTAAAAAATAAATAAAATATTTAATATTGAAAAAGAAAAAAAAAATAAATCTGGGTTTTTAAAAAAAAATCTTTTAAATTTGACAAAAATGAAAACATTTTAACATTGCATCAGCTGCTTCAGAATTACTAAATGTAATCGCTTAGCCCTCCTTAGCACAGGAGGACCTGACATTCATATAGGTTCCTGAAGTGAGCTTTCAGCTTGGATGAAATAAAGAAATAAAAAAAAAAGACATTGTAAAGCTGAGATAGGACTCGATCGCTTTCTTTTTTTGTCAATTATCTGCCTATCAGCCTCTCAGTCTCAGCTGCCATCTGGTGAGTTAGGATAAATATATGCTACCTACAACATATTGAACTGGATCCATTAGGATCTAAACAAGAAGGACAACTGATTCATTTATTAGCCAGTGCACCGAATAAGTAATAGCAGCTCAGTCTCATGTTTTTGTTGCCCAGAAACCAAACTGGCTAGGTTAACTAACATAACGTAATCATGCAAGGCAAGCTAGTTAGCTAGTTAGCTAGTTAAGTGCATTAACACAGATTAAGGAGAATGAACAAGTATGTGATCATGTAGCATATCGTGTTTGAACCCTTGACCCACAGTCACAAAGGTGTTGTCTTGTTTTTTTCCCTTTTTTGGGTTCATAATTCTACCTGTCTGCCAGGTATCTAGAATTAAAAACAAAATATGCTACTGATTTGTTCCTCCCAGGTGTGGTGACATGGGTGTTACAAAGGTATAAGCCTCGCCTCAGCTCTTCTCTCATATCATGTCTCAGACACAGAGCTGTATTACTCTTATCAAATTCAAGCACTTACCTTCGATTCTGATCTAATACAATAAGCATTAGGAACTACACTGCCACTATGAAAACAGGCCAAAACAGTAACGTCATTATGAGGATATTCATTCAACAAACCTAATCGTGTCACTGTATAAAAGGCGAGTCAGTGTTGTATGAATGGGAAGTGGTAGCTCGGTGGTTAAGATGCTGGGCTCCTGATCGGAAGGTTGAGAGTTCAAAATCCCAGCACTGCCACACTGCCGCTGCTGAGCCCGTGAACAAGGCCCTTAACCCTCAACTGCTCAGTTGTATAAATGAGAATTGTAAGTTGCTCTGGATAAGGGTGTCTGCCAAATGGGATAAATGTACATGTAATGTAATGTAGTGTTCTGTACATCACTTACTCCACGTAGTAGGTGCCATATTGCGGGTCGTCGATCTTCTCCCAGCCGTACGGCAGCTCTGTGGAGGAACAGAAAGACGCATGAGCCCCAGTTAAACCAGAGTCAGATCCCTGGTGCATTTTACAACGCTTTTTTTTTTTTCCCTGAGCAAGTCAACAATCAGGGCTCCTGCATGTATGATCAGAAGGGCAATGTGAAACAAGCAGTGAAAAGAAGAGGATAGAGAGGAAAGTAAGACAGCACTAAGAAATACGTCGGGGTGTTCGATTAAGATCTGGACACGAGCTAGGGAGGAGTTATTAGATATCTTTGCCTGCACTGCGAGAGGAAGAAATGAGTGTGTGACACCGTGAGACACGCACACTCTTCACGTGATAACTGTGCAAGTAGTGCCGGGGCGAGATGGCATGGTGATAAGTTCTCCATTCTGCTCCACAGAGCCATTAGCAAAGTGAGACAGCGAGAGTGTCACGTCCGCCCGCTTGCGCAGTCCTGCCTGTCCTTTTGACTTTAGTGTGTGTGTGTGCCAGGAACTAAGACGGTGCTCAGCTTTTTGTGTGTGTGTGTGTGTGTGTGTGTGTGTGTGTGTGTGTGTGTGTGTGTGTGTGTGTGTGTGCGCATGTCTATGCTATAATAGCATAACTTAACTTGGGAAAAGCATCGCTGCACAGACTATTCAACTAATTGACTAATACATTCACTAGTCACCGCTGCGAGGATGTTTACTAGTTGAGACTGTGGAAAAAAACAGCGAGGCAGATGGTAAAGAAATGCAGGCAGATGGTTTAAAAAAAAAGCAGGCTAAATGTGCTTTGTTAATTTGTAAATATTTCAGACTGGATGGAGTCAGTTCTACAGTCAGCTGCAGATTGTGAGGACTATGTAGGGAAACATCTTTCTGGGGTTTTTGGCTTTAATGGAAAGATATCACTTTCGTATAACTTTGTATGACGTGAAGTGCGTTATTTATTCCACCTGCTCCCAATGGAAATCAAATCAGACTCGTTTTTGGATGCTTTCAAGGATGGTTCAATTCCCTGGTCATTATCAGCTTGGAAAAACTTCCCAGATGCTGCTGTAGATGAAGCGTCCTACAATGGCAAGGCCAGTCACTGAGCTATAATAAGGGCTCTGCTGATGGAACTTCCATGCTGCGCGCTCTCAGTTTCAGAATCAATGATTTCACCCGAGCCGCATCTGTCAGCTCGTGCATTTTAAGAATTGGTACGTAAACAGTGCAATACAAACTGCCTAAAACGGTAAATCAGCTTTCTTTCTATCACTATGGAAAAGATGACTAGTCGACTACTTTTTAAAAAAAAAAATTCCTGGTCAAAGTTGATGGCTGTGCAACCGCTAGTGTGTTTGAGTGAGAGTGTATGCATGTGTGGTCGAAGGCAAATGATCTCACCTCCCTCGTCACACTTCTCAGGGGGTTTAGCTTTCTTAGCCAGCCGTGGGTCCAGCCAGGTTGTAGTCTTTGTGTTATGACTGTAGAAAGAAAAATTTAAACATTCTAAACCAACCACCCAGCTTTAGCATTGTGTTCACACTTGCTTGCATGAATACATTAATATATATCTTATCTCCGGCTTCACATCCACAAAAAAACAATAGGAACCATCAATGCAGTGGTCAAAGCTGGGATTCGCTATTATCCACCCAGACTCCCCAGATGTATTAAAAAAAAAAAAAAACAACTCTCTTAAAGCACTTGTTTAAAGAGACAGCACTTCAAACAGGACTCCCCGGGGAAAAGGTGTCTGATTAGAAAGAAACGACTTTGAAATATCAACTGAGTGTGACAGGTGTAGAGCTTTCTTCACTACCGAGCTGTAAATGCTTCAGCCTTTAAGGTCCAATGGGAAAGGAGAACAGAATATTAATTTCCTCCATCATGGGCAGAGAGAGAGTGAGGCAGAGGTTTGAGTAGCACTGCTGAGTGATGCACAGCCCTTCTATCCCTTTTTTCTTTCTTTTTTTTTTAAGCAGGTTTATTAGTCTGCTTCAGATGGTTTTCCCCACACGTGGGAAGATTAGGGCTGCATGACATGAACAAAAAAAAAAAATCAGCATATAACAGTTACACATGGCACCGCTACACACTGTAGCTGCAATATGCTTTAAATATATATTGGAACGAGCTGCTGCTGTGATGTGTCATGCCAGACTTGTGAGTGTAATGTGGCCATAATTAATTGGCATGAATTATTAAGACATAGGCAAAAGGAGGACTCCGGAGAAACAAGGAAATATAGGTTAAAGGAAGGGTTAAGAGTTTAAAAACAGTGCATAATACTGATGTATTCCAGATTAGAAAAGAGCATTATTCACAGCGCTGTTGAATTCTCGATTCTGATTGGTCAGAAGGTGTTGATTACTCTTCTATAAGAGCAGCTCTGACAGTAGTGCTGGCTGTAATTCAGATCATTTGCTCTTATAAGTTATCAATTCATATCTTAACTATAGAATGTCTATGAGGGTGCTCCACATAATCTAAGATTAATAATAAACAGATTAAAGCATGTACTATTATTTATACAAGACAAATGTAGGATCAGTGATATGGTGAATTTTTTTTGTAAGGAGATCTTTATTTAATATTTATGTAAGGAGTCTCCAGTGTCAGCACAATGCCAACAAACCACATTTTCCTCCATGGGAAAGTCTTCAGGACTGATGACTTTGCGCTTTGTAGTTTCTTGCTAACATATCAAGCTATTTTTTTTTTGTCTAATTAACTTCAAGAGAGAGAAGAGAGAGGAAGTGAACGACTTTTTATACCTGCTATAATGCAAGTCACAACGGGAGCTAAAGTATCTCATGGATTATTCACATTACATGTAACTATAAACTACTTCTTCTTCTTTCGGCTTTTCCCTTCAGGGGTCTCCACAGCGAATCATCGCTCTCCACCTATCCCTATCTTCTGCA
>CM074960.1:18033060-18052948 GCA_037577455.1 Pangasius macronema
CCTGCACCACTCTGACATACTTCTCTGCTACTCCTGACTTCCTCATACAGTACCACAGCTCCTCTTTTGGCACCCTGCCATACGCTTTCTCCAAGTCTACGAACACACAGTGCAACTCCCGCTGACCATCCCTATACTTCTCCATCAAAAATGTAACTATAAACTTGCAAATTGCTGTTGCATAAGAGGAATAAAACACTCCTAGTGCTATTACAGGAAACTGATTAACTTCTCGGCGGGGCTTACCATACCACACGGTCACTAATTATTATCCCGTAACATCCTGCCCGGTCATGTTTTATTCCTTACGTAATAAATGCTAAGCACAAAGAGTAGCATAGTCTACACTGTTTCATTCAAAAACATTTCCACAGCAGCTCGCTAAAGACAGTCGGGTTCAGTGAAATAAATTTATTATATATTTTACTTTTAAACAATCACTGTTTCAACACGTGGGCAGATGTTGTTATATACTTCCTATGCCAATCACTGTCGACATCTGTGAAGCAACACAAAGTCAGCTATTTGCTCTTTTCGTAAACTTTTGTAATAAAAAGAACTCCTACATAAAAAAATCATATATGAAGCATGTTTCTGGCAGCCAGCACAATCTCTCCAGGCTTTCTCTGTATTCTACCTTATCCATCATTTGCATTAGCCCCAGGTTTCATGTAAAACATGTCTCTACTTCGTGCTGCCACAGGTCTGTCAACATCGCTCCTCCTCAGCACCGCCCTGCAGTTCAGCTCTACATACACAGGCCTATTTTTTAAAACCGGATATTTATGGCTGTGTCCACATTTAGCACAGCACGGATAAGTGAAATAAGCTGTGCAACTGAGCAGAACGAATGTGAAACTCGCTCGCTGAAGCAGGAATGCGTTTATTTACACTTTGCAAATTAGAAGGCAGGTGAAGGAAGCGGAGTTTCGAGAAAAGATAAGCTAAGAAAAGCTTAACCATTGTATTTGGGCAACACAAGACAAAAATAAGTGTACTTTTCATCAGCATGATTACTTATTGGAATATGGAGCGAGTGATGATAATTAGTTGAAAGTTATAGCTATTAACTTTCGGAGAACTGGCTGCATGTATGAAGGATCGAAAACCTCAACGAAACGCATGTAGACTGTAGTGCTGCTTTTTATAGCTGCTGTTAATTCAAAACTTGGTACTGTTTTGAAGTGCTGTCGGCTCACCCTAATACCAACAGTATTCCAAAGACTTCCAAAGTAAAGACGTTTTCAAACATGCACACTGATTTGGCGCACTCACTCTATGAAGTAGACCATGCCAGTCTCAGTGTAGGCCATCTCCCAGTTCTTGGGCAGCGTCTCCTGGCTCTCGTCCCCTGGCAGCATGCTCCACGCCCCGAGATCCATGGCACTCCCGGGCTGCGTGTAGCTCGGTACGGTCTTCCTCCAATCGGTGCCGTCCTTATGCTCTGTAACCGGAGGTATGACAGGAAAAGAGGGAGAAGGAAAGTTTGGATGGGTGAGAAGATGCAGGTACACAATGCATCCCTACACTAAGTAGCACTCTCTCATATAAAGTGTGTTACTGCCTGGGAAAAGAGAGACTGAGAGATAGACAGATAGAGAGAGAGAATTTGCATGGTAGGAGGCGTTCCAGGTGAGAGCAGAGCTGTAGAGTGCTTCTGTAACATATTTAAAAAAAAAAAAAAAAAAAAAAAGCTGTGATCTAAATTCACCTAGATTTGTCTGTGAGGGAATGTGTATGTAAGAGAGAGAGAGACAGTGAGAGAGAGAGAAAGAGAGAGAGACAGAAGAAGTGTGTGTGTGTATGTGTGTGTGTATATGTGTGTGTATGTGTGTATGTGTGTGTGTGTTATTGCCAGACTTCAATCAGTCTGCTCTGGACTTCCGTCTGCACCAGGCCTTGTGGGTGGTTCCTCTGGATGCAAATTTCCCACTTACACAAGACCAGAGTTTCAAAACCATTGAACAGTGGCAAAGAACCTGAAGCAAAAATGCCTAACTTGACACAAACCTGTGCAACAACATAGAAAATAATGAGAAATGGGTGGGCTTACAGTGCTACACTTTCCCTCAAAACCTGTACAAAAATAACCACACAATGCACAGGGTTGCATAACAAGAACACCACCTACTGCAGTGACACACTGAACCTGCACAGTATAGATTGGTCTGGATACAAAGCGGTGCTATAGGTACCATTTCATAAACTTTAGACCTGCTGCCCACACAGGAACTGTAGCCAGAGAGCCCATGGAAATAACTGAACAAATACAAGAACATACATAGATATTTACATTTGCTTTACATGTAGATTACGTTACAGCTTTTGCCACTCTTATCCAGAGCCAGTCACAGAAGTGCTTTGTAGTCTCCATCAAATAACAAACATCTCCTCTTGCTAGGTCAATAAGTTGGTGTCAGTAAATGAGTTTTTATTGTCACCAGGGCTGTTACCTTGGGAACTCGGGTAACCATCACCAGCCACAGATGCAAGTAAAGTTTTTTTAAAAAAATTTTTTAGTTTTTTTTTTAAGTTCTTGGTGAAAAGGTAAGTCTTCTTTTGAAGACCGCCAGTGACTCATCTGCTCAGACAGCCAGGGGAAGTTTGTTCTGCTACATCTGCACAAAGACTGCACTACAAAGCTTTAGTCATGCTGAGAGGAGCTGCAGAACATGCTGTCCTTACCAAAGCTTCCTCTCTACACCTGGCTAAGGACTTTAATAAAAAGTCCTTAAATGTTGAAGATTGATTAAACATGACCCACTACTAGGTCCAAAAGTCACATCCAACATCCAAACTCATCAAGCAACTCGCTCCACTTTTCCCGCAGAACCACAATCTAATTCAGCTTAAGTAAACTGAAATGGGATGGGATGGGATTTGCCCATAGGTGACAGTTAAGTCCCAAGACGTTTTCATTTCTACTTTCACTCCACTATGCCCAAAGATTTACATGATCAATCAGCATTGTGGCTGACAGTCGTGACACGAGACATATTTTCATAACAATATCCTGAGCATGAAGCTAATGGGATTTTAATGTCAGTATCATTAGAGTAATTAGGAAAGATTCGGCCTGTAGGTTACATCTGAAGTTGCTTGGTCTTCATTTTTTATGCACCCTGTTCCTGCAAAAAAATAAAAATAAAAAATCCCACATATTAGTAACTACTGAGTATAGGAAAAAAGGAAAAAGGAGGGCAAAAAACATGGGTAGTGGGTCCCCAGCTCAGATCCTGAGCTTGGGTTACTCACTGTGTGGAGTTCCACAAGTTCTCCCTGTGGGTTTCCTCTGGGTTTGTCCCACCACTCAAAAACATGCCAGTAGGTGGACTGGTGACACCAAATTGCCCCTAGGTGTGAGTGAGTGTGCAAATGGACTGGCGTTCTTCCAGGATGTATTCCCACCTGAAGCTCAGTGCTCCCAGGATAGGCTCCGGATGCAACAAATGTGAAGAACCGTGAAGAGTTTAACAACAACTGTGGAGGATTTCACCCATGACTAGACGATATCCTAGACGATGAGATGCCGTACATTTTTAAGCCAAGGTCAACCGACTGGTTGGTGCCCCAGGGTCATCTTTTGGAGGCATCTGACACGTCTGAATGGTAGATAAAATGATATTACCTCAGAAGAATAACTGACAGCGTATAATGACAGAATCACGGTTTTGATCAGTCTGAGGCAGCAACACTTAAAAGCACTGAAGAACCTCGAGCTCGAAAACACTCCTCTGAAAAATGGTCCTGTCCCGTAACTACAAACTTCCACTCTCTTTGAAAAGAATAAATCCCAATCATTTATTCTCCAACAAGGGATGGTTATTCTGACAAACCATATTTGCCAGTAACAAGCTGCTACCAACACACATCCCATGGGGGTTGAACTTACACGTTCTAGAGGACACTTAATTGGACCAACACAAGACTAGTACTGGACGTGTCATTAAAAACCATGTTTATGGTTTTCCTGAGAGTGACAAACTATAAAATTAAAAGTATATCTCAGAAAAGTGTTTTTCTATATACACTAATCATAGTGGTGTCCACAACATTAAGGGACAGGGACAAAAAGCTCTGAAACACCAACCTGCACCTCCTCTAAGTAATAAAGTGACTTACTGCTAAAGAGGGTTCGTATTTAAGACTGTTCTGACACATGACCATTTCTGTAAGAGGCTGCTTTCCACTCCACAGTTCACAGCATACTGACACACCATCTGAATTGTATTCATTCCTCTGATCCAAGTGAAAGTAAACAGCGTCCTTGGTTTTAATGTTCAGCCCTAAATCTTCCTTTCGTCCAGCATGACACAGCAAAACTCTTAACAAGCTACACTGGAAGCTTGCTCAAGACCCAAGCTTGGCAGAGTAAATCACCAGCCTGGCAGCCTGATGCACTCAGCACACACAAGCTCAAGCTCTGTCTGAGATCAGGTGTGTAATATCCATCAGACAACATCAGCATCAAGGCAAATAATCCTCTTTCAATACACGTCTCTTTAAATATTTACTTTGCAAGATAGATGGTGTGATTTCGAGTTGTCCTTTAAGAACAGATAAGTGTATATCTCTTTGGAGAATAAGAGTGGACAGAAATACAGGAGATTAGCACGTAATTTGCTATCTGCTCAGTTTAACCCATTACAGGGCCGCTAAGCAATAATTTTTCATCCGATATGACAATATGTTCGGAGAGCTCTTGAATGTAGTATAGTCTACACCCACTTTATAACTGGAATAATTGGAATTATCCAATCAGCCGATCAAGTATCAGCAGCACAATGCATAAAGTCAAGCATATACAGATCAAGAGCTTCACATTAAACATCAGAACATCATGTGAACATCATGTGATCTCAGGTACTCTGACCGTGGCATGGTTGCTGGTGCCAGACGGGCTGGTTTGAGCATTTCAGAAGTTGCTGATCTCCTGAGATTTTCATGCACAACAGTCTCTAGAGTTTACATAGAACATAAATCCAGTGAACAGCTCGCTGATGACAGAGGTCAGAGGCCAGACTGGTTCAAGATGACAGGAAGAATACAGTAACTCAAATAACCACTCTTTACAATCATGGTGAGCAGAAAAGCATCTCAGAACACACAGAATGGTGAACCAAACAACAAACTCACCTGTAAGTCCGTTCATAAGTGCCGGCCTCTCATCCTCTTCTTCCTCCTCAGGCGCGGCGCTGTCCTTCCTCTCCATCTTGCTGACAGAGGTGGTCCGTTTGCGCTGCACCTCGGTTTCAAACTCCTCGTCGAACAGCACCTGGTCCACCAGGTCAGGCTGCACAGGGCTAGGCTCGGCCGGAGGTTTGGGGGTGCCGTAATAATTACCTGAAGAGGAGAACAGGATGTGTGCCTCGTGAGTGTGACAAATGATCAGTTTTTACAAGCCGAGACACGGACGACTTGCCGCTAGCCGAAATCTAATTCTGAAACTGATTCACAGCACCACAAGTGTCTGATCTCATGTTTGGTATGACTGTAACTCTAACCAGCGTACACGACAACCTGAAACTCAGGACACACTAATCTGCTAATGTGACCTACAATAACAGAACACGAGACTGTTTTCTTCATATGTGAAAGATTAGATTTTACAAAAATATTTTCTCAGTCAAATTTTTCTGCCTTTTATCCACTTTTGCTGTTTTTTTGGCCTTTTTCCAGCCAAATTTTGTTTGGTGACCTAAATTTCAGTGCATCCCTATCTGTAACTGCTGTGTGTGTGTAGGTTTGATGTCTGTCACTACTGCTTGTGTTGCGTTAAGCCAGCGTGCCACGCTTTATTATCGTCTGTATTTACAGCAGCGTGTGGGAGGGTCCCTGCAGTCCATTCCGCCTGGGGAAACGGATGAACCTGCAAAAGCAGTGTGGGTAAATGGTGACTAGGCTTCAGGGAGGGCAAATATATCTTAAGAGAACGTGAATATGGATATATTTTGCTCTCCTTTGCATTAGGAGGTCTCTGCTGTTGCTCTTGACACTACCCTAGCTGGCACGTTGCTGCCTTTTCTAAGTGTTCTTGGAAGCATCAGGAGACGTGGAATTAAATTACACAGTAACGTGATCACACAAGGCAGAGCACGGCACATTTTAGAGTACAAAAGTGAAGAAAAAGGTGTGACAGGGATTTTTTTTTTGTCTTCAAACAATAAAAATAGACGAGTTCCTTCACCTGACATGGAAGTACTTTCAGAGTTGGCTTGCAGTGCACATTAAAATGTTAATTACGCTGCATCATTATATCATTACACCCTCATTTGGCCGGTTACAAATTCCACCTAGCGCTGCTGTCAGATCCAGACATTAGTGGTGTTTTTAGTCATCATCGAGCAGAACTGCCTTTTAATATTTTCCTAATTGACACTCCAAATGTGCATTAATCACACCCTTTATTGCTTTTGCAATTCATTCAATGCCTGGATGATAATAATATCAGGAGATGTCAAAAAGAGATTTGCCTGTTTAGACCTATTAATTAATGTCTGCACGTTCCCTATTTGGGGATTTGAGCAGAGAGCTTTGGTCCGTGATTGAATGAGTCATTCGCAGCAGTGAATTAGCTGCAGAGAATTCCGCTTAATATGACGGAAGCATGAAAGCTAGGATTGGCTTTTTTTTGCAAAGCTGATATATTTCTATTTCTTCATTCCCGTTTTTAGACACCCTAAAGATTACACTTCCCAAAAACTGTCGATGCTCATCCAAGTCTGATCCTTTCCTCAGGAAATAATCTCACCTGGATACACTTTTACTAAAGAACTGCTGCTGTAATCATAAAGATGATCCTTATCATCATCACAATCATATCAGGATTCTTATTTACAATATCCTCATAGCGAACATCCTTTCAACACACTTAGCACTGTTTGTCTTTACTCTTCTTCCCCTGTATAATCATTAATAATCCCACTATCTGCCGTCACGCACGAGGTTCCCTTATGAGGCTGGTTCCTTGTCAAGGTTTCTTTCTCATGTATTCTCATGGAGATTTTCCTTGCCACTTTTCTTGACAAAAAGCCAAGTCCATAGCTAACATTTGGGATATGAGCATTGTACGTAAAATGTGCTGAGTGTGTTTGTGTTTAAATGCATGTTTGAACACAGTTGCAGCGTTACTAGGTGATTATAGCTTCATCCACATGACACAAGTATCTATTTTACCTCGTTGGTTTGCGTACTTCTGCAAAACATCTCTGCAAATGAATATAATACTTTACAAGATTCTGTGGACAGTTCCATATCAAGCTATGTTTCATATCTAATAAAAAACGGAAATCTATTTTTAAAAAAATTATCAACTAAACATCACCGTACTGATATAATAGTGTTTAGTTCACCAGGCTTGAAGGACCAGATTCATTTGTACTGAAAGGGTGTGTAGGTGTGTGTGGCATCACTCAGAGCATCTAGGTGTATGACTTATTGAGGACACATTGCTGATGATGCTAATTCACCTACTGTAAGCATCAGCACTTTATTTTGGAAGTCTAGCAATTAAGAAACAACATACTTCTCACATTCAGCCAAAGAGTTTTTTTTTTTTTTTGGATAAATGTACAAACATGTGAGAGTTGGCACTCAAACTCTCCAAAGCAAACCTCCTGAGAATGGCTACGCAACATGAAGTTTTAACACAATCTGAGCTATCTTTCTTCCTGTCCCAACTTCCAAACCAGCTCCATTTCCCCTGCAAAGTCCAAACCGTCTTTCTCTTCTGCCACAGCCTTGGACGTGTTCATCCATCACACCTGAACAGAGATGTGAGGAAGCACACGGCTTTAACTGGTCGCGTCTTCATCATGGAGACGTGCGCTATCAGCCTAGCTGTATCGCAGGCCTTGCAGACGCAAGTCAGGCCTGTCCATGATGAATCGCTCATAAACATGCCATTACTCATTCATGAGCATGAGCACACTCGCAAAGGAGAAGAGCAGAGAGGAGAAGAAAGACCAGAAAAGAGACAGGAGGGGAAGAGATGTGCAGGAGCAGAAATCAGAAGGGAGGAGGGGAGGATATTTAAGATCTGTAATGCCACTGATCAGCAGGAAATCTGCAAAAAATCAGAAGGCTGGGAAATGATCGCGTTTCATTAATTGACCATCATTTTATGGAAATGGACAGATCTTTAACAGCAATCATTCAATAATCACCTCAGTAACAAACATTCGGATGTTAAATTCCTTTTCCTTGCTGTGTTTTGAGTGAGAAGAATCATTCAGTCGACTCCAAAGCTTCGGGGCTAACTCTTAGCTTCCAATGTTTTCAATAAATCAGGGAATCGAATCTTCAGGATTGACTTCCCACACTTTCAGTATCAAGTGAAAACTGGATGGATTTTTTATTTATTTTTTTTTATATCAGCAACACCTGTACATCTCTACATTCATGCAATTATCCATTCGGCCAATCATGCGGCAGGGCAAAAAAAACATGCAGATACAGGTCAAGAGCTTCAAATAATGGGGAAAACGCAAATAATGGGCTACTTTGACCGCATTTCAGAAACTGATCACCACCTGGGATTTTCACAACGCATAACAGTCTCTAGAGTTTGCCCAGAATGGTGTGAAAAAACAGAAAGCATCCAGTGATGCTTGGCAGTTCTGTAGGCCGAAACGTCTCAATGACGAGGGAGATCCGAAGCCAGAGTGGTTCGAGCTGACAGGAAAGCTAAGTAAGGTAGCATAAATAACCACTCTTTACAACCGTGGTGAGCAGAAAAGCATCTCAGAATGCACAGAATGTCAAACCTTGAGGCAGATTGGCTTCAACAGCAAAAGACTGCATGGGGTTACGCTCCTGTCAGTGAAGAACAGGAATCTGAGGCTACAGTGGGCACAGGCTCACCGCAACTGGACAATAATAAAAAAATAATAATAATGCCAATAATACCAACTATTTTTATTATTGAATTTTATTGATTGATCGCAGCTCTAGTCATATATATGTAAAATACACAGTCAAGTTCAAAATCAGTTGATGGCGTTCTAGCATTAAAAAAAAAAAAAAGTATTATTTCCATATCTATTTTGGGATAACTGACACAAAGTTCACCCTGGAGCTCTGGGGGGGAAAAAAAAACACTTTCCAAGTTACATTTACATGCTGTAGCCTGCAGGGTATACAATCATGTAGTCAAGTATTATATTTATTATCTCAATATGGCATATACAGCATATAAACATACGGAGAGTCAGAAAGTGTGGCGTTAGAAAGAACACCTGGAAGTAACAACTCCACCGAAAAAGGACATTTACATTTTCTTATTTAAAAAATCTTGCCTGTTTGTACTTCTTCTTCTTCAGCATTGTGAATGAATGGGTTTATAATGCCAGTGAACCACTAATTAACTAATTCAGACCTTGAATTCAGACCTGTGACTAATTCTGGCAGCAATTCACTAAATAAGGGGCGCATGCAGGTTTTTTCCTCTGACAAACACACTCGAGCACACGCACAAGTTCCTTTATATGGTAAACAGGGCAGCCGGTGAATAAACATTGACTACGCTAGAATTTGAATATAAATTCTCGAGGGTCAGAGTGCTCTATCAGTGTGTGAGTCAGCTGTAACCTTTCCCCTCACTGAGAAACAGAATAATGTGAAAGTGTTCCCACTGAGAAATATAAGCAGCTATTACAGCGCCTTATGAAGACACAGCAAGGGGGGATGAAATAACCTTATTCCAGGGACTAAATGTCACCATTTTAACGCGCTTTCACATAAGCAGTGTTTGAATATGAATCAAAACCTCCTCTGTGCGGTTATTTTAGGCAGGTCAATACACAACGATCACACTCTGGGGCGGACTAAAATAACCAGCCCGAGACCACCTCGCTCGGTGCGGTTCGATTACAGTGAGAATCGACTCAACTCTGAAGTGAATCGAACATGCCGTATATTTTTTTTAACACATGTACGCTGCTAAACTGAACCGAGTCAAAGGATGGAGCTCTAGTGCTGCGAAAAGTGCTCAGGATATCAGGACCTACGCCAAACAAACAAAAAACAAAAAGAAACACTGGATGCACAGACAAAATGTTTTAATCTTGTTATTTACTGAATTATGTAGTACTCGATTGAGTCCCTGCTTTCTATTCTATTCTCTATGTATGGATGATTTAATGATTTCTGTGCACGCTTGCTAACGGTTTACCTTTTCCCATCGCCATGTTTCTGACCAATGAGTGAAAGAGTTTTACAAGATTCCTCCACACCTGCAAGCCTTTTGTTTGTTTGGTTTTTGTGTTTGGGTTTGTTCGATTATGTGCCGTCTGAAAACAAAACAAAACAAAAACAAAAGTGTTCATTTCGCCCCGACTGAGACGCTGCCATTTAACTGATGGGTGTGAAAACGCAGGATTTTTATTTTATTTTTTTTAAACCCGCTATGCCGTGACACTTATTCACATGCAGAGCGTAGAACAGCAGTACAAGACGCTACAGAACTCGACAGTGCAGCACAGATTAAATAGCTGCTTTGGCAGAGAGCGTAGAGTGTTGATATTCCATCCAAATACACAGTCATTGTAATGAGGAATACTCGCGTAAAAGTCAAAGCAAAGAAGGTCAAAAGCTCTTTCCGTTCCCTCTTCCTGTCAAACACGCAGGACATTTTTTCCACATTCTAACCCATACAACCCAACTTGGCCCTGATTCTCTGCTGTATCAACAGAGAGAGAGAGAGAGAGAGAGAGAGAGAGAGAGAAAGAGCCTAGTGCATAGAAAAAAGAAAGAAATTCTCTCTCTCTCTTGCTCCTGCACAAATAATCCGCTGGTTTTGAACATTCCCACAGTGCAGGCTTTATTCACTGGGGGAATGGAAGAGTTAGAGAAGAATTGAGGACATCCATCCATATGAGCTCCTGCCCACAACTCTGATGTAATATTGAGTAACCGCAAGCCCCAGACTGAAGTAAAGACGAAAAAAGTGAGTGCATGGGTCAGCGGGGTTACATTCCAATGTCTGTCGGCTCATAACACATGTAACGCACAACTGCAGTAAGATAAACATTGTATTAATGAGTTTTTAACCAACCATTTCATGTTGGTGTGCGAAATGATACACAGTCAAATTTTGAATGGTATGTCTGGACTGGATTGGTTTTACATGGTGAGGTTGGGTAATGTAATGTAATTATTACCGACGTGCATGGATCCAGAAAGATTACGCTGTGTTTTACTTCCTATAAAATGACCAGTAGAGATAACTACAAGTAACATATATCCCATATTCCAAACTAACTTTTTAAAGACATATATAAAGACAGCCCAGGACATTTTAAAATGCAAAACAATAAAATGTACATAATGTGTAAAAAAAAAAAAAAACAACAATTGTCAGAGATACCCTAACTTCTAGAGATTTTAGCTACATTATTAAGATCCTAATACAGCTACAGCCTACATACTGTAAATGTTATGGTCATGTGACCTAACTTACAACAAGTAGTTAAAATACAAATAAAAAAAATAAACATCAAAATCAGTTTGTATTACTGAGGTGCATGTAGTACACACGGAACTGTATGTGCACGTCATGAAGACACGCCCATCAAAAATGTGATTTATACAGAGGTGGCTTATCCCGCACGTATCAATGATGATTACTATAGACGTCCTCTGGAAACGTTACTTAACAGACATCCGAATTAGCACTTCAGTAACTCAAGCTTAAAGAATCTTCCAAGCAGAGAAAGAAGAAGACAGAATGATTTAGCAGCGAAGCAGCCCAAACTAATTTGCATGCACTGACTTTTACACCAGACATCAGGGAAAGACAAGGTATCATTGACCAGAATTATCCGCTGTGAAATTATCCTTCAGCCCCGAAATACCAAGAGACTAAAAAGCAACACACATCAGTCATGGAGATGGACGGATCCCGTCCAAAAGCAGCCCCTGTGACTTCACCGTCAACCTGATTTACTTTTCTCTCTGAACTTTAAACTACGCTTCCTGTAGAGGAGAACGAAAAAAACAACAAAACAAAACAAAAAAAAAAACGTTCCATGACTCAGGAGAAGATCATTAACCCGTCTGTCGGAGCCAGGTGAAGAGAAACAATAGGGCTCCAGAGAAGTCGTTTTACTCACCACTAGCTTATCGGTGATGCAGGGACACACAAGCTTCCCACGGGATTAAAAAGCTATGGAATGATTAACATCAACCTTGAGTTGAATTGGAGGTTCACACACCTGAGACTGCATGAATGACAGAGTGACCCATTAAAAGATAGAAGAGTGAAAATAATGAGTCAGCGTTTTTGAGAATCGGTACAACTTACGCTCTGGAACTTGTGACTAGGGGTGTTGTGATTTGAAATTTTCATGGTATTCTAACCTAGTCTGGAAATATCATGGTATCATGGTACTGGTCAACCTTTTAAAAACATTTAAATCTGCCTGATCATACGTTGTGATTAACCATGACACCATAACAACCTTACTCACAACTAGCATAGAGTCATGACGTAGCATATAATAAGAAACGCTAGCAAACTAGGTCTAGATGAAAACTTTGTTTATTTTTCTTTGGTTACCACTAGGGATTAGAATGCTTCTAAGGATTCACAACACTGAGATGGAGATCTCGAGATGCACTGAAGATGGTCTGAGGGCTGTGCAAGTCTTCGTGTTCAGCAAGAAGCAACTCAAGCAACTAGCCCACATCATTGAACTTTGGCCCTGCTGCGTTCCCACACACTCTTACGCACCATCGTAGGTTCCGCTCTCCAGTAGCAGCCCGCTTTCCTCCAGAACACGAAACTCCTCCACACTGATGAAGTTATAGTCCACACCGGGAACCTCCCCCTCCCGCGGCTGTCTTGTGGTACCTGCCGGAAAAACAAATGCAGAACCAAGGGTCATGCTGTGCTTTGGATGAAATGGGAAGATGAAAGAATGCGAAGTCGCTTCTGATCGCGGTTAGTTTTCTTTTTAAAAAGAAAGAAATAAACGTTTAAAAGTTAAAAGTATGTCTCGCAGTGCACTGAGAAGAATGAAAATGAATTTTGCTCCACTTTCATGAAGAGTGGCTCATTTTTTTCTAGATATAAAAAGCTATACTGATGGTCAAAATCCTTTCATCTTCTCTGTTGACTTTACAGCCTACATCATGTCCCAAATCTTGGATAATGGCCTGCTTTTCCTTGAGTAACTCTTCCCCCAGATGTCAGTGTTGTTTATGACACAGCAACTCTATTTAACTGATAGGTAAATTCAAGAATCGCAAAATGCAGACGTGAAAAGCTGATAGAGACATCTCTCAAAAGACTTGCAGCCGTGAATGCAGCCAGTGGTGTTTCTACAATGTACTAAAACACTTTTACACATGCAAATCTTAAATATATGACGTAAATCAAATATAAATTAAGCCCATTTCAATTCCAGGTAGCACTACAGAGTGTTAAAGGGGGGTGAATACTTATGCAAGTCACTGCATGCCCAGAATACACTGCACTACTTCGACTCGAAATGCGATTAGGTTGTTGCATTAACGTGTCCTTCCTCACTGTTTTTCCAGGTTTCAATTACACGCTTATCGCTTCATGCTTGTTAATGATTAAACACGCCCAATTCCAGCTATGTTATGAGTTGATTTTTTTTTCCTGTGTAATGATTAAACAGCCACAGTATGAGCTGAAGGGTCAATGATACTACTTAAAGAGCAATTCAAGCACACTTAAGTTGCCGATTCAAGTTTAAAAGTTAAATTAATATCTACACAGGGAAATCTGTGCTAATTCAGAGACATTCCACGTATACACGTGAGTTGATTTTTAGCACATTATCTATACACACACACATATATATAGATATATAGATAGATAGATAGATCTTTTTCATATAGCTACTACTATTTCTAAAACGGTGCACACCTTGAAGAAACAAACTCCAAGCAACGCGACGACTTGTCCCTTGCTGGTGTGAATGCTGAGGCGTTAAGGCATGACCAGTAAAATGCCTTCAAAAACATTTAATATCAAATGAAGCGGAGCTGTAATCTTTAATCATCGTGCACGTCAAGATTTTCAGTTCACACTGCCCATGACTCATTCATTTATTTCACATTACCCATTGACTCATTTAATTCACACTGGTCAAGGTGTCATTCATTCATCAGTGGCTGGAGCTTAATATCAGACTCCCTGTGAGCAGTGGGTGGAATATCTGAGGTTGAGCTTAAATGTCACTCCTTGCATTCACATGAAATTGGTTCATATTACATTAAACAATGCATGTAAATGGAAATGTTTAGAGTTCAGAGTCTAACAGGTGCAAACAGCTCTTTCTGAAATGGGAAGAATTTGGACTTGCTTACCCAGGGTTCAGTACAACAGGCTGTAATGTGAAGAGTTCTTATGTCCGTGTGTACTAAAGAAAGGTCTCTGGAAAAGCATTTTATTTATTACCATCTAAAATTGGCTGTCTGCAAAATGCCTGTAATGAAAAATCTTCTGAGATCTAAAGGACCCATTTAGACTAGGAGGAAATATTGAAACACTGGTTGTGATGCTGCACTGGAGGCCTGTATGACAAAGATTTTGACACCTTGTTATTCAGCGCAGCTGTGTACACGGGAGCTGTTATTACTTAAGCCAGGGTTCTAATAGGGAGTGGAATATTTCATTTGTGGCATCAAAGGAGCGCCAAGTTTTGCTGACACCTCATTACACCGATTAGGGCAAAGCTTAAAAGGGAGATCCTTAAACCCAGTCAAGAAAAAGCAACTGTCAAAGATTAAAGACCTGGGCATCATAGCCCCCTACTCCCTCGTTTCTGCCATCCTTCTTTTTTATCAGCGGATGAGACGGAGGGAGATTACTGCCACGCCATAAAGGATATTAATGCCTCTGGGAGAGCAAAGATGGCCAGAGTGGTGAGGATTACGTGCCGAATGGGAACGTGCCATGCATTTGATCTCGCCTCTCACTTCTTTTCCTGGGACTTTAATGACTTCACTGACCTGGTATCTGCAGGGTGGACACTCTTCATGTAACACTTCTGCTGCAGAGGTGTTATGATGGCATGGTGAGCGAGAGGGAAGAAGTGAACTAGATCAGCCTTGGGCAGGAGAGGCCTCATGAGGGGTTGTTAGTGTGGTCACTCCAGGTCATTCTGGAAGATTCATGATGAGTGAACAACACCAACCTGATCCAGTGGAGTCTCAATTCAGCAGATAGAGATATCTGCATTGGCTGTTCATCTAAGACCCAGTAATGCCATGTTTATCATTAATAAATGAAGTACACAATGCCACTATCTGTATCTGTTTAGTGCTCCAAATGTCTGTATGGCCTAAAGGTGTGGCCATTTTGAATTAATCACGAAACCTATCACAATGCCTCTCGAAAACAATTATAAACACTAGGAAAAATCCCAGAGATAGAAATGCCATCGGTGTCAGCATGGTGTGAGAATTCGGTCTCTGACAGTTCCACAACCTCAGCTACATCTCTCGAGTACATAACTGTTCTCAACAAAAGCTATAAGCGAGACTTGCTTTTTTTTTTTTTTTTTTTTTTAACTATATGAGTAGTTATTATTTTTGCTTGTACCTGCCCACGGTATTTTCTAACAAATTTAGTTGGTTCTATTCTCCAAAATATAAACAAACTAGTAGCTTAATTTAAACCACCGAAACCCTGACCAGTTACTAAGGATGAACGAACGAACGCTGTATGTTCATGTTAATAAACACAGTCTTTGTTTTCCCCTTGTTTTCTGTGTATCCAGCAGGATCTTGTTCCACACCTCTAATCTCAACCAGATGTCCAATAGTGTGCCTTCTATGTGTGTCTTCATATGCGTCTTCGTATTCGGTTACATCACTAAAATGAACAACCTGATCCTTGATCTGCAAGTGTCAAGATGATATATACACATGTAACAAAAATTCCAAATTTGTGGCCTCAGGCTCCAGGCTTCAAGGAATGACTAGTCTTTAGATATTTAAGTCACTTACATCATTAAGTCATTTTGTTGTAATCAACACACAACAGTCATAATAACTATTACATAACTCGTCAAGGTTTGTGCACAGAGCAGTTACCAGAGCAGCGACTGATGCCTCATAAAGATGACTTCCCTGCAAACAGACCCATAAGCAACAGTTTGTAAGAGAACTGATAGGACCTCAGTGTTATGATGCAATGTCAAGTCAGATGCGTGTCGCAATAGGAAGACGTGCTGAACTGAAAAGCTGAGTTATCTGTGAGTCAAAATAAAGCAGAGTGAGCACTGCGTAAGGGATTCATGTTCAGCCCATACACAAAGCAACTTCTGGTGGCTTTTAAGTGTTAATTTGCAAACTGTATTAACGTCATATTCCCACCTCAAAAAAATAACAAAAAAAACAAGAAAAACATAGACGCCTCCACAAAAGAGTGTCTTTTGTTTGCTCAGAGCACGTGAAGTTAAAAAAAAAAGCTAATTTATGCACACTTTTACAGGTTCAGGCCTGAGTGGCTACCGTTAGTGATAACTCTAATGTTGATGAATATCTTCTCAAAGCAATTAGTATGGTCACTGTTAAAGATTGAATCAAGTACTGTGTCTGTATATTAACTGATCTAAAAGCCAATACTACCATAAACTAATCTGAAAGTAGAGAACGAACCATTTAGAGTTTACAGTGTGATCGGCCATGTTGAGCTGACATCACTGGTCCTTAGAAGACTACCCCAAGTTGATGACTTGAAACAGGCGCTTTCAGTGGTTTTACCGGTTGTAGGTGGGGAATTACAAGTTGCAACTTTGCCTCGAATGCAGCATTAGCACGAGACAACAACGGAAAGGAAACGCTTCCTAAGATGTCTTGAGGGACAAACGTTGAGGAACCAGACTAGACAGCCATCCTTTTCTGGTGACACTGGATTGTTGGATTGTTTTTCTACACCTATATACTATAAGGTCAAACAGTACTAAGTTCAGTACTAAGCTATTCAGTATGAGCATACTGTGAACAAGAGTCCATGGATGAACACAAGACAGTCTTTATGATTACAGCACCACTTCTTAGGTACAAATCTACAGTATCCAGTTGAGATTATCCAGTGAAGCAAGGGTGAGAATTGGGCATAGTGTTTTTGGAAAGTAGAAGTCTAGAGCATATCCATATGGATGCTCTCCAACTGCCTAAAATGAGTCCGTAGCTGAGCGTCAGGATGAAGATCCTTATTGCTGTTCTGCAGAGCCAAGACCGACTGAAATATTTCCAATCATGCTTCGGCTTTTGCACCTAAATACATCCAGTTAAATGGGTGCAAGACTGGGCTGAAACTGAGCTCAGAGCAGCCGTGCACGGTTAATACACACTGCAGCCCCACTGTAACGGGGGAACAAATGGGACTTTTCCATTGGCCAGGCTGGAAGGAGCTCAGTCTAGTGCAGACACTCCTTGATTGTTATGCTGAGGGCACCCATCACAACCATCAGCAATGATCATCAATTTGAAACAGCAGAATGAATTAAAAATGACTGAAACAAAGCAGCAGACAATAAAGTAATCACCAGAAAGAAAATAAACTGCTCTCACATTTACGAATGGGTGACTGCTTTAGTAGTAACTCCATTAACTGAAAAAATATGGCTTTCCATGCCAACAGATCTAAATGACAAATTAAAAATTCTTACAAATTAAATTCTTCATCATTTGCCAGTGATTTTAATTTAGGTTTCTTGTGGAAAAAAAGATGGATTCTTCTTCTCATAGTGCAAAGCTATGCCAAAAATGGAAAAGTTCTAGACATGAAAAATGAAACAAAGTCCAACTTAGCCAGACAGTCAAACTGAGAGAAAGAGAAAGTGAGTGAGTGGGAAAAAGGAGGTGAAGTGTAGCGGCGATGGCATCAATCTCCTTCCCCAGGAGCTGGTTTTGGACAGGCAGCAAGGCTGCGGATTAAAGATGCCTAGCCACACGCGAGAGACGCCACAAAGATTTACGCTTCTGTGCTGCAGCATTATGGGCTGCTCATACACTAGGGACTGAAACAGCTTCAGAAAGGTGGTGCTTTAAAGGAAAACTCCACCCTGAAACCCTTTAGATATGGTTATACTGAAATATTTCTCATGTGTTTAGCGATTCGGTTGGCACTGTATTTTTATTGTTACTGTGAGAACTTAGTGGTTGTGTGCTACTCTGATTTCACAGGTCATTGATATTGTTAGCGCAGTTATAACAGGGTTTAATAGGAGAAAGAAAATATTCTCAAACAGCTGGACAGCCTTGCTGCATCCCTTTCTAAGTAGTGAGGGCTAAATTCCATTGGCACCATTATCAGCAGGTAGTCGAACAGCACTGTGTATTGCAAATGAATGAAAATGAAGAGAGATCAATGTGGATAGAAAAAGATGAGAAAGTTTAAACCAGAAATGAAGTTTCATTTTAAAGTAAATCTTGGATGCTGTTGAAGATTACATGGTAATTATGAAAGGGTGGATCAGGTCTGTCAGTAGCAGGGAAAACTTTAAGCTGGTGTTAAGACGCTCTGGTGGAATCCATAAGCAAATGTAATTGACACATTATTGTAATTTGCATAGGAGGCTTTGTGCTGATGTTTCCCCATTAGCACTCATTCAGTCCTGCTTACTACCAGATGGCAAAACTTCTACTAGAAAACAGGTAAAATTCTGAGACACAAGATAGATAGAAATGACAATATGGGATGGATGGCCAGTGCATGTATATGTACTCACAAGGGATGGTACGGAGGTACAGGTTGTCTCGTATCACTTGCTGGAGCTTGTGGTCCAAGGAGCCTTTCTGGAACTGCAGGCTGAGGTAGTGGCGCAGGTCCGTGTTTAACACCTTACCTGCAGAGACACAATTGACAAGACATATGTAAACCAGCAGACTGCTACATCACATCTTTTATATCAGACCACAAACAAAACCGTTGAACTGACCATGGTAGACATTTCTACATATGTTTGAATAAATCGTACAGAATCATAAATAATACGCCAACACAGTCAGGCTCAGTGCTGCTACTGCAATTAGAAATCAGTCAGAACCTATCACAACCCTCCATCTGACTGGGTAATGAGTCCAGAACCTTGAAGGAAGGACATATATCCCACTAATCACAACTCTCTTGTCTATATTGGGCATCTAGCTGAACAGCCTGAAACAATGTAGATCTTATCGTACAATGCCAGGGGTTTCGCTGCTGATGAAGGGGCTGTGCAAAGCATTCTGGGAAAGATGCCTGCGACAGAGGGAACTGATTTTTTTTTTTTCTCTAGCCACTGAAAGAAAGGAAACATTTTCAGCTGTTGATGAATCCTGCACTTTTTCAATGGCTAGGGTGGAACTGTAAGATAATTCATAATTACACTATAATTACAAGCCACTATGGAAGCCAATTGTACAGACCAGTCACCAGATATGCATTATAAGCTGGTAATACTGATAATTTCATATGGTTAAGAAAGAGTTTTACATTTTTACCCCCTTTTTTTTTCAACTCCAACTTGGTCACTGCCAATCTCTACCTGCTAGTTAGATCTCCTTTACTGGATGACATCATAGCAAAGAGGGAGGGTGATGACTACTGGCACACACTGGCACACACTGGCACACTGACACACACACACACACACACTATACCATACAGAAGCCCAATGCACTTGGAGGAAAGTTAGTCTTCTTTCACATACATCAGTTCACAGATGCCCACAACTGATCAGTTTCTGAGAGAGAAACTGACCTAGAGAGCAGGATCAGTCATGCTCTTCTGGAATTCCAGCCATCACCAGGATTTCCAAGTGACGACTTCCCAACAATAGTCAGACGCTTATACTTGGGAACCCTGTTATTGATAAAGTTCTGCCTAGCCAGTCATAGGAGTCTGTGAGCCCATGTATGCGGA
>CM074960.1:18053048-18074794 GCA_037577455.1 Pangasius macronema
CAAGCCACTATGGAAGCCAATTGTACAGACCAGTCACCAGATATGCATTATAAGCTGGTAATACTGATAATTTCATACGGTTACGAAAGAGTTTTACATTTTTACCCCCTTTTTTTAAAAACTCCAACTTGGTCACTGCCAATCTCTACCTGCTAGTTAGATCTCCTTTATTGGATGACATCATAGCAAAGAGGGAGGGTGATGACTACTGGCACACACTGGCACACTGACACACACACACACACACACACACACACACACACACACACACACACACACACACACACTATACCATACAGAAGCCCAATGCACTTGGAGGAAAGTTAGTCTTCTTTCAGATACATCAGTTCACAGATGCCCACAACTGATCAGTTTCTGAGAGAGAAACTGACCTAGAGAGCAGTATCGGTCATGCTCTTCTGGACTTCCAGCCAGCACCAGGATTTCCAACTGACGACTTCCCAACAATAGTCAGATCGAATATGAACCCTTGGGACAATAACTATTTCAAGACGGATCGGTCAGTATCCTCAGACACTCGGGTACATACGCCTGGAACCACGTTAGCCTTCACCCTCCAAGGGATAGCTAGCTGGTGGGTGAGAACTGGCATGTGATCAAATGGGGTGGAGTTCTACCTACATTCCTCATGACATTGGCCCACATTAGTGAACTTCACTAGCACCGCCATACATCATACCATGACACAAGAGAGCCTACTCGATACATTTTTATAGTTACCAGTTATACAAGTTATGTTTATTTTTAGCATTAAATCTTGGTAAACAGAGCTCGCGTGCAGTAGCGTAAATACAAACCACACTTTTGTGGTATCACTCACCTCATTTTGAAAGCAGTGCAATCAAAACAAATCACTTTACAAAGTGAGTAGCTCCCCCTCCTACCCCAGGAGGGGATTAAAAGATGACCTACTGGGTCACTGATTAGTAATGTTTCATTGGGTAGCTGAGACGCATACTAATGCGCTCTTACCGTTACTTAAGAGGCACGGTGTTCTGATTTAATTTTAAAGTATTAATTACTCCCCTATTAATGTTTAACATGGCTAAGCAGGCTTAGTCTCAACCTGTCTTTCTGTGCTCTCTGTGGAACTCAGGTCTAATAAAGTGAAACATGATTTATTCCATGCTTAATTTAAGGACTTAGAGTTGTAGATGCAATTTTCACTTCACAATAGTCTCCAATCAATGGACTACTATGTCTTCCTTTCTACATGATTAACCAGATGCTTATGACACAAATGATCATACTGATCAATCTTGTAGGAGTATAATGCAATGCAATGATCTGTGTCTGTATCTGTACTCGGATTTAAAATCCGGAGTGGGTGTGGCCTAAACCAGGAGATTTTTAAATGAACTATACTACTATAACCTTGGAAACCAGTGAAAAAAAATGTCAGTCCTGATCCCGAACTGTGAACCTTTCTGGAAAGCTTCCTAAAAAATAAATAAAAATAAATAGCGGGCCTCTTACTGGTATAAGTATCCGTATCCGCCGAGAACATCAACAAACAAGTAAGACTAATTGTATGAGCACAACCCAATGTACGGATCGCATAACCACAGTACCCACAACGGATCTAAATGCCCAGATCACTAGAGAGCACTGCTCCATTCTGCAGTTTCCATGTCTTTCTTTCTCTCTTTCAGTATATCTCTAGGGAAGAGGAAGGAAGAGTAAAGCCAATATCCTCCCATCTCCTCTTACAATTACATCAGTCTGTTTGGCCACCACACAACTGCAAACCATTATTGCTCGGCTCAGTCTAATGAGAAGAATCAATAATGATTAAATGAGAAACCTCTCAAAGCGCCGTGGCTTATCTATGAATTCATGCTTATCAAGTGATCTAGACTGGTCTCATTAAGAACGCAAGGGCTGTATGTGGCTCGTCATAAACAGAATGAAAACTGAATCTATTATTTGACTCATGAATAGTTTTCTGATCTATTCTGGATTTTCTATGGGTGTCGAAAAACAAAACAAAACAAAAAACGACATGATCAAATCCAAGAGGAACATTGTGAAAACTTTTTGGACCTTGTAAAGGCGTTGTGAATGAGAGGAATTTAGGTCAGGCCACAATAGCTGTTCATGCATAATTGAAACACTGAGGAACACAGTCCTGCGTCGTGTTCAAGGGTACGTTTTTGAAGGTACGGAAGATAAGTAGTCTTTATACCATGTCGTATGGTGTATACGAGATGGCATGTTGCTGATGCTACCCGCCAACATTTCTCACAATAAACTAACTGGGAACTGTGGAAGAGAACCTTCTTTCCTTACGATTACAACAGTCCTGGTCATGGACTAATTTTGGGGATCGGAGACTATTCATTGCATACTCCCATGCCTGTGGTGCTATTGCCATGGCTCTGATATTTTCAAACTTGTTTGACAAGTCTCAGCAATGAGTCTTGTAGTGTGAGCATCTCTACAACAAGTAACAAGAACAGCGCTGAGAAACAGCCAATGATGATCTGCAAGGAAATGAAATTCATCTGCTGTCACTGAATCCCTGAATACAGTTTATTATCTAGCTATTTGAGTGGGAGATAATGCAAGGGTAAAATGTAAGCACAAAAATACTGCTTTGGTAAGAAATTATTTGGCATGTCATATCCAAGGAAAATAAACATTACACAATATAAAGTTAGCTACAGTTCTCTTTGCAGAACAGATGATCCTCACTCACAGAATCTCCCCAACCAATCCGTCCTTGACATTTTCTCTTATTCCTCTCTATTTTCTCTCTATTTTCCTGTTTCTGTACAAAATAGTGCATAAAAAACCACCATAGCAGGTTAGTTTTTCCGTGTACTACCTCTCGAGAGCAAATAAGAGCACTCTTTCGTCCTAAATACCTAGTCCGTACGAAGTTAGGGGATCGCGCCAGGTGAAAGTTTGTGAAGTGTGTGAGCCTAACTCATGTAGTGTGCACACGCCTCATGCAGTGTAAGCAGTACAGCGATTCGGAGATTTTCAAAGTGTTCACTTGGCTTTACACAGCTAGTAAATGTCCAAATGAGCTGAAGATGTATGGACGGACCATGGTACATTTACAACACTCACACACAGCTCCTACATTTCCTCCTCACTGTGAATTTGGCTCTCAGGTAGTGTAAGTGAGCTACATCATATCTCAAGGGAGCCACATTCAGCCTTCTCCAGCTCTGCACCATGACTCCAGCAGACTGTCTGTGGGAGGCAGGGTACACAAAATCTCCCTTTTCGCCTCATCTGAGCTTTGGAGCCTTTATTTTACCAGGGCAAGGAATCAGACTGTGGCTCTACAGCTTTAGCAGCTCTCTTTTACCCTCTCTTTTACCCTGACCTCCTACTTCTGAGCTCTTTGTCCTTGTCTAACTTGCTTATAGACTTTCCATTTCATCTGCTTAATTAAGTGAGAATTGCAATAAGAGGATTTTTTTTTCTTACATATTAAAGTTGGGTGAAAATCAGCCATGTGTGGACTTTGGAGCATAAATGAAAAATCATCATTCAACTAAGCAAGCATACAGGTGCACTGAATCACAGAAGGTGGTAACAGTGCAAAAAATAATCTTTAAATCTATACTTCAATCAAAAACCTTTCGAAGCAAGGTGCAGCATCAAATCCATCCATTTAATGGAGATGACAAAACATAATGCAAACAGATGGATTGAATGCGTAGGCTGAAGCAAGTTGGGCCTCACGCTACAGCCTTGTTGAAGGAGGTCAGTGAACACGATACACACCCACCTTGTCCATGTGATGAAGCTGAAACAGATGTCATACTTTTGCCTGCATTTTTACTATTCTCATGTCTGGTTTATGCTTCCACATGACTGCTTCTGAGACGACTGAAATGAACCTTTAGGGGATCTTGTCATCCACTTAAAGCCGACAGGTAGTTTGTTTCTCCGCCCCGTCATTTTTATTTATTTATTTATTTGGAATGATAGCTGAAAGCACTTGTGTTAACTGATGTTGGTTCAAATAAAATGGCTGCACTCCAATGGAAACGATGATGCTGCCCATTTTTACTCTCCACTTCTCACTCAATAAAATAGTTTTACTATTTGCACAACTTTTTAAAAAAAAAAAAAAACAAAAACTATTTAACATGCTTAAAAAGATAGCTGGAAGTTATGTGTCATATACCGGAGGTTAGTTCCGGAGTAGAAGGTCTGCTCGACCTAATTTGAACGTAAGAGCAGACATCATGCATTATTTCTGCATTCAGCCGGGTGTTGTAAACTAGGACAGCAGTGTCGGGTGTGATCTTTAGGTGTGTAGAACTGAAGGTTTCGATGTCATCTCTGCATCAAATGATCAGTACTTTTTCAATTAATACATAATGAATAAAGTTCAGACTTACTTTACAATGACTTTAAGTGTCTCTCTCTCTTTAGTTCAACAACTTTTGAAATTTTTTTATTTATTTATTATTTTTTTTAAAAGGGTCATTTTCTTTACAGTGGTTCAATCTTAAAAGAAAAAGGAAATACTTTAAGTACCTCGTATGAACACTGGAAAATGTTAAAAGCTACTGTGCGAAAAAGGTGGAAAGCATTATCTTTGCTTTGGAGGATGTATTCGTCCAAATGATGTCTGTAATCGCTCATTTTACTGTACTATAAATTATATATAACTATCATGCACCATCGTTCTAACAACCTACGTTTTTGTTTTCGCTTATGCTTCTCTTTTTCGTATCTCAGTAGATTATATTCTATTTATTCTGAGCTCTGACCCAAGACAGACCTGAACTCTCTTTCACACTTCTGGCCAATCACTTATCCTCTTCTTCAATTAGAGGGGCTGCTTAAATGTCATAGGAAAGGCAGAGCAGGAGTCTAATGAGGCCATCTCATAACAGCGGTGCGTGAGCGAGTCATAGGAAGACTCTACACTGAGCTTATTAACGGCCTGTTGAGGATGTCGGGCAATGCAGTGTCACCAAGAGTGCTATCTACTCATTAGAACCACTGGCACAATCCCTCCCACTGTACTTCAGACATACTTCCTGTAGAAGTGGGTTTATTAGTTCAGTGACATTGTTAAAGTGCCCCTGAAATCAAAATGGACACCAATACAACAGTATATCTAAGGGGACAAAAGAGTTTTGAAGATATTCTCATTTTCATTTCATAGTTTGTCACTTTTGGGAAAACGTCAAATTAAATGCTCTCTAGAAGCTCACAGGGGCTGATTTTGCTCTACAGGAGCAACTCGCTAACAGCAAACATCGTTCAGTGGGATGTTTTTGGCTGTGTATCTTCCCACACTCACTTCCCTTTACCAAATATCCCTTGGTGAGAATAAATGATCAGAGTTTATTAACTAGGAAGAAGACTGAATTTGTGCTACTTGGCTATTTTCGGAGGATTGTTTTACCAACTTGGTAAGCTCTACAGTGCTGTAATGCCAGCTTTATACACCAGCTGGGCTTCTCCATCAGTAAAAGTAAGTAAAATATTACCTACCATTCACATGTCTCAGAAGCCCCCGGGTGATGACCCTGTAGCACCACTGAGGGTCAACCTTTGCTTAAAAATGTATGGCACAACTAACGATATCCAGGTTATTATAGTTGTCAGTTCTGAGAAATCTCTTAATCTCTTCACTGTTCTCAGTATCAAGTGATTCCATGACAGTTCGACAAATCTAAACCACCCCAACACCATTCAGAGTTTGTAATGAACGACAACACAAACTCTGTCAAGCACTTCAACACTCTGGCTGCTGTTTCAAAAGGAAATGCGTCAACATACAGAATCAAATCACGGCTCTCAAGACATTTAATGGGGACTCTGAGTCACACGAATTCCGAGTTTAGAAAGCTGCTAATACTCAAAATTTCAGGAGACAAATGCTGAGGAAAAATTGGTTTAATCTTATTTGAAACCAAGACAACCCTCTGAATATCGTTGAGCAAAATCTCTAATCAAGACAGCCTTGTTCGATTCTTAGCCTGATAAAAGGGGGAAAATGGGCAAAGGTGGCAAATTACTGATGGTATCATAAAGCTTTACTCAGAAATCAATGCCTACCTGCCGCTGTAAGTGCTAAGCAATCTGGCCTGCTTTCAGATTGATCTTCTCAGGGTGATGATCAGTGCAGGACACAAACAGCAAAACGTTTGTTCTGAAGGGATGTTTTGAAGGGATAATCTGAGCGAGCACTATGGTCTGGTTTATACGGCACTTCTCAGAGTCTACAACAGGTAGAACTGAAGACTTTAGTACTCACAAGTATAAAGCATAAAAAAAGCAAGTCCATGTAGTGGCCATGGTGATGTTTCTCCAATTCCTGGCTGATGCTTGGAAGGACAATGGATTCCTCACCATTAAAGATTTCTTTTTCTAGATTTTAACTTATACACTATACAGCCAAAAATTTGTGGACACCTGATCACACCCACATGTGGTTCTTTCCCAAACTGTTGCCACAAAGTTGGAAGCATACAATTGTAGAGAATGTCTTTGTATGCTGTAGCATTACAATTTCCCTTCACTGGAACCAAGAGACCCAAACTTGTTCCAGCATGACACATAAATCGAGCTCCATGAAGACATTAGATTAGATTAGATTCAACTTTATTGTCATTGTTCAAAGTACATGTACTAAGCCAATGAAATGCAGTTAGCATCTAACCAGAAGTTATAAATTATAAATAAGGATATATGGCTACGAGGGTGATATGTACAGGGGAATGGATGACTTAAGTATAGGAGGGTGCAGTAGGTATTATAAATATGGATAAACAAATATTACAGTGTACAGTGTGATCAACTGTTCAGTGTGGAAACAGCCACTGGGGCACCGGTAGCGCCTTCCAGATGGGAGGAGGGTAAATGGTCCGTGATTCAGGCGAGAGGCGTCTTTGATAATGCTGTTCGCCCTCTGCAGGCAGCGTTTACTGTAAATGCTCTTGATGGTCTGCCAAGGTGAGTGTAGAAGAACTCGAGTGTCCTGCACAGAGAAAATCCGCCCAGCCACGCTCCAAAATCTAGAGGAAAGCCTTCCCAACAGAGTGGAGGTTATCATAACAGCAAAGAGGAGACTAAAACTAGAATGGGATGTTCAAAAACCACATACGAATGTGATGGTCATGTGTCTGTTCAAGGTTAGCTTTAGAGATACCAGCCCAGTGTAGCTTGCTTTACATCACCTCTGCTTTGAAAAGTTCTTACTTTTACTTAACACACATAAAAAGACCAGTATGAAGAATACAGTGGTACTCACTGCTCTCCTCATTTCTGATTTCTTAGGTACTTATCTGAAGATGGCAGTGATAATGCTGTAAGTATGTCCTCCCTTCTCAAGAAACTCCATGGCAAATCCAAAAAGATGTAGTTATTCTAGGCATAGCCAATTTTAGTGCTTTCGCACTGGACAGTGTGACACCTTGACATTATTATATGTTGAAAAAACACAGGAAAAGCACTTAGGATTCTGCCCAACTTGAAGATTTCAATTAAGAAATGTGTGATAATGTCACTATGTTACTACTGGAGCTCACTACTCTGTACTCTTCATTAGAAAAGTTTTTCTTACCAGAGACATAATCCTGTGATGGCTGCAATTGACCAATCAATAGTTTGCACTGAAACTGAAGATCTGAAAGTCCCATTCTTTCTGTAATTTGGAAAGACCAGCCTCAGACAAAGTCCCCTTTTTCTCCGTAATGACACATGCCTACAGCTCCCACGATCCAGAGTGAAGACAGAGATGAAAGAGAAACATAAAAACGGGTATAAAATGGTAGATCAAGCCCTTCTGCAGCCATTCCCATTCATTCTCCCAGCAGTTCTTACCGTGATCTGACTGGGCCGGTCTGATATTGCACTACAGAAAGGAATTTCTACTCATGTAGCGTCTTGGCACTCAGCAGGAGCAAAGAGGGAGTGAGCGCAAAGAAGTTAGGTGAGGCACATCAAAGCAGGACTGCCTGTGATCCCTGAGCTGTGATGGGAGACTTGTCCTTTAGGCAATGATTCCTGCTGAGAGCTTTCAAGAAGCTCAGACATGTGACAGAGGTGTAGCACAAATAGAATTCCATTTAATAGCATGGTGACTGAATAGGGATGGATCAAAGTGCTCTAAGTCACTACACAACTGCTCCAAGCTTCTGTACCATGAGAGCAGAAAAAGAGCAAAATGTAAGTTAGTTAACAGCGCCTCTGAACACTGTGGACAGCAGCAAGATTCACAGCTTCTGACCCAATCCCGGTCTTAGAAGTGGATTCCAGACATATGCACACTTGCTCTTGGTTTTCCACTGAAATCACAACAAATGCAGAAAGATGGGAAGAAAACTGTATTACTTAAGACTGTAAATCGTTTCACAGGAGAGCCTGTATCCTCCAACAGCTTCCTTCTTCTTTTAGTGGATCCATGTAATAGAGCATAGTAGATTTCTCCCCTTGCCTCGCCCTGTAAAATGTCTTTGAAACATTACCAGCCTCTAATAAGCTTCTTTTATTGGGCCACAAAAAAAGTGCCCCAAAAATGCTGGCATTCCTCCATTTTTCAGTTATCCTAGTGTTTGAATTTAATGTGTGAAAAGGCAATCAATTGAAGAACCTCTAAATACACACACTGATGATTTATTGACTGCTTGGAAACTTTGAATTTATGACACAATTTGCACAAGCTGTTAGTCAACATATCCCTGCCTCCTCCCTGAAGTTGAAGAATAAGCTTTCTGAGTGCATAACAGGCACAAGGTAAGTGGAGACTCGAAGCCCCTAAATGCTGGTTTACTTTCCGACAAGCCTCTTGTTATTCTGGCCTCGTGCTGTCTGCCTGCAGGAGAGCCGTGTGTGTGACGGCCTCGTGCCTCTTGACTGCTGAGTGAGCACACAGATGCCTTCAGATGCCTGTGTGACTCAGCATATCTGCTCTGGAGTAATTACCAGCCGAGGAAATACGAATCCACATGCGTCCGTATGTGCCTGGTGTTCGGTATGGCGTAAGGATGGGCACATATTTGTTTAAAGAGTGAGTAAATGTGTTTAGGATTCTGAAGATGTGCTCTCTGCATGCATGTAAATTGAGAATTAACTTCCAGGTGGAGAAAACACAATGTTTCTTAATGATTGCCTGGCTAGATCGCACACTTCTCCTCCATCTCTGTTTGGGTCCCATTTGCTCTCTCAGGGAGCACTCCCTCATATCAGAGTCATCCATCAAGGCGCTAGCACAGCTAACCACACAACTGCCGTCCATAAGAGCGATCGACCGACTGGCTGGTCGCTGCGTGCTGATAGGGCATTTTAAGTGATGCACCTTATGCCCTAAGCCCATCCATCTTCCAGTTAAGGGAGCTGAATAGTTCATAGGTCCTACTCAAGAGTGGACAAACCAGGCAGTCAGACATTCCTCAGCTGGAGAATGTTGCCATTGTGGCTGACATGCTTTAATGCAGACCAAATGAATCACTGTTATTTTCTTTCTCTCTCGTTCTTTCTNTTCTTTCTTTCTTTCTTGTGAACACTACTATATCCCTGAAAACAGTGGAGAAAAAACATAGTTAGAAAAGCCAGCACTGTCTGCATTGTGTGCAAATTCTGGCTCTGGCAGTTCCTCAACCTCAGTTACATCACTCCAGTTCATAAATGCTCTCAACTAGACATGTGCACAAGAATCCCTTCAGCGCAGTTATTATTTTTGTGTGCATTTACCTGTGATATTGATTAAAGAATTTCATCGGTTCTATTTACCAAAATATAAACAAATTAATAGCTTAATTTAAACCGCCACCACGGCCCTGACCAGGCCGTTACTAAGGATGAATGAACACTGTAAATGCATATTTGTATTTGTTTAAAACACATTATCTGTTGATTCTGAATAATGCATTCATATTCAGTTACATCCCTAATATATACCACCCACATTTCCATCTGGGATTTCTTTTGATACATATTTTGCAAATGAGAGAGAATGCAGCATTAAAATTCCCTCCACAACAGGCTACTGACACAGCAAACTGTGTCAGAGAAGCTGAAGCTGAACCACCACACTCCATGTCAAACTCCATAAGTCACTACAACTGGACTCAAAAAAGACTACAAACACTATGCCTTTGGATCAGATACTGCTCTTCTTATCTACACAACAAAGACATTGTTTTTCATATGGCTGATTCCAGATGTTCTTTGGGACTGGGCATACCAACATGACTACCCATACACACAAAAAGAAAAAAAAGCAGCTGCGTCTATGCCAAGATGAAAGTTCCATGATTGATAAAACCATTACAAGTCATAAATGTTGATTCCACCCAGGTCCAGGCCTCTGCTATTGTCTTGTGTGATTAGACAATCTCCCAGATCTGACCGAGCAATAACGTGCTGCTCCCCAAAACAGCTGCACACATCAATTATGGAGTGGGTCAAAGCCAGGCCAAGAGAGAAACAGCAAACCTTGTGTGTTTCTGGAACCTTCTGGCTTCAAGCCTGCCTAGAACAATTTTGTTTGTTCAGTGTATTAGTTATAAGAACTTAAGACATTGATTTATACTTTGGTGCCTACCATCATCCTGCTCTGCTCTAGACTAGCACCCTTTTCAGTCTCACGCCAATGATGTGCTGCGAGTATGCCATGAAACCTTGATGTAAAACAAATGTGTAACAGGATGCGTTTTCAAGTTGAGGCAAAAAAACAGCAGTATTTCATGCAAGCGTTTCTTCATTAAGGGCCTTGAGATATCTCTTGACCGGTTCCACGCACTATCAGACATTGTCCTCCGAATCAGCACTGACGCGTGACCATGTCTGGCAGCAAAATGGGCTTAAGTGATTATATACACGTGTGAGTCAAACAGGGCTTTTGAAAGAGATTGTGGATTGATAAGTCAGAAAAGAAATCGAAAATGCCACTTGAGTATCACACGAACACAACGGCAAGTTCAAAGTGGCATCAAAAGACAAATGGTGGTCTAGCACTATGATATGGCTTCATTCTACAAAATGGCTTGACCAGAGCTCATCACTAAGACATCATCAACATGCCAAGTTATGGCACACATGGATATATTTATCTTTATTTAAATTTATTTAGTAAATGAGTAAATCGTCTAATGTACAGTGGCCAACAAGTACAAAAACACATCAAAGTGGGAAGAGAATGTCCTCAGTGAACATCATATGCTCGTTGCTGATTGGCTACAGCACGCGTCAGTCTGAAAGATGGCATTCACAGGATGTTATTTCAGTTATGACGTCAACTCGTTGATATGACAATACAAAGGCTGAAAAGCCACCTTAATGAAGCCGAGTTATTCAGAAGAAAGAATTACTCCTCACTATAAGATAAGCAACTAAGAATAAAAAGGTTTCTGCATGGCTAGCTAGATAACTGTCCAATTCCTCGACGTGTCCAATCAGCAACAAGCATGGGATATTCAATTTGGACCGCCCCTTTCCATAGTGAGTTCATGTTGATGCGTTTTTGGTTTTGCTGTTGTTTTTTTGGTTTTGCTGTTATCTGCAAATTTGTTGTGTTCCTTAATTTACAGCTGTGCTTTTGGTTTTGCTGTCGATTCTGAATTTGCTCTTGTGTTTCTAAATCTGCGAACTTGCTTCTGATTTTGCTGATGCGCTTTTGGTTTGTTAATTTGTTTTGCACGTACAGCCCATTATTAGATCAATAACGCCAGAGCCAAAGGGATGCCTTAACAATTACCAGAGCTGTGGGAGCTCAATCTCAATTCTAAGCCAGATATTACTGTGCCCTTTTCCTCTAATACTGCTCACATGACTCGGGGAAAAAATGAGAGGGCTGCTACTGCTAAGCCAAGATATGCGCACATAAAGTGTGGATAAAGGTTTTCTCAGGGAAAAGGCTGTGTGTGTGTGTGTGTGTGTGTGTGTGTGTGTGTGTGTGTGTGTGTGTGTGTGTGCGTGCGCGCCTGCTAAAAGGCCATGCAAACTCCTCATCCATCTGCCTGCACCAGAGAGTAGGCCTAACTCACTCCTGTACAAAGCAACCTCTGTCCTCTGTGCCCTATCTGTCCTGAACAAAGAGTCCATCTGACTGGCAGAGCAAAACAGAAACTACGGCTGGCGAGACACTCTGTAAAGCCATTCTTCTGAGAAGTTGGAAAGGACTTTGAATGATCACACACCTAGCTGCTATGTTAAGAGAGAATATCTTGAAAGCTGCATAAAAAAAAAAAAAACCTCACTCATTGAAGTGGATGGTTATTAACCAAAACTATGTGAATAAGCAATTAACCTACCACTGCACTTTATAGAGTTGAAAGTATTGTGACTGATGCATTCCTCTTTCCTTTTGTATTCTCTGTTATCTTTGTGGTTTCTGAAGCACACTGCATTGCACTGATCCCGCGTATCACCGCACCACATCAAAAAGAACGATTTTAACATCACATGACTGGACTGGCATAGCCATTCAGAATCATAGAACCTCCTCTCTTTTAGCTTTCTATACAATGTACAATAGATATATAATATATAGTTCAGTACACAGTGGACACGTTTTAGCCACCAGAGGCAGGGTGACTGATTTTCTTTCTCTTTTTTTTTCTCTCCACGGGATCTCCCTCTGAGCGAGATGAAAAGCCGTAATCCCCAGGTGAGGAGAATCCATTAGGCTTAATTACAGCGACATTACTCCTACTTACCGAACCAAATATCTAAGGGGAAAGAGAAAGCGAGTTGTCTGGAAGACAAGGATACATTTAATTAAACGTCAGCTAAATGCGCTGGCGTTTGCGCCATTCTATGCGCTAAATCACTTTTCCCTGAAAATATTTCCAAATAGGATTAGATGTAGAAGCAGGAGCAGGCTGGAGCCCCGAGGGGAGCTGGAGAGAGAGAGAGAGAGAGAGAGAGAGAGAGAGAGAGATAGCATGAAAGAGGTCTCATTTTCCCTCGTCTCGTTTTCCCTCATCTCATTCCTCAAGAAACCAGCACCCACCTCAAACCCCCTCAAAGACTTCAGTAAGAATGGAAATGTGCATTGGTGCTTTGGAAGAACTCATTCAGTCAAACGAGTCTGAGCCACAATTTTTTCCTTTAATACTCCTAGGACACTTGAATTGCTTGTAGCATGTCTGTTTGCTGTTTATACTGAGCTCTGGAAATGCAACTCTGGAGCACTTAATTAGTAACTGACTCCACAACCTTAGTGACACACGCAAAGGAAATCAAGCAGCCTAGAGATGACATGACAAGATCCGTCAAGATTGAACAGAGGCTCTTTTCATCTTAATCTTCTTTTTTCTGATGTTTGTGTGGAAGTTACTATGTGTTTCAACACTCATGTCACACTAATCAATATTCGGTTACCTTTTTAAAGAGCTTTTAAAGACCTTTCAGGCTTAATTTAATATTTTGGCATCAAGCTCTAGTCAACAGAAATGCGGATGGCAGCTGGTGAGAACGCATTTTGCGCCATAGTAACCTGTGATTTCCGATTAATGCGATATTAATGCCAATCGCCACACAGGTGGTCCTTTTGATTAGCCACAATTATATAGGTGTATTTAAAACCATCTGTTGATCACAACGCTTGGTGCTTTGTTTGCACTCTACTGCAGAGCTCTCGATTTGGCGAGATCAGATGGTGTTTATCAGAGGATGTGCATTCGCCAGCTCTGCTTTGGGACCACAGGAAGCAGTTCAGTGAAGTAAACTCGTGCAGACAACCTTAAAGACGCATCAGCCAGTGGCCAGGTGGGAAACTAGCGCAGCTAGACATTGTGTAGTGTAAAAGACATTATTGAACATTGGACACCCAGCCAGAGGGGGAGGAAGAGCAAAATTAAACCATCATACCTGAGAATTAAGCTTAATTCATCTGAGGAACCAATCGGACAGGATAAGATGTCCAGACATATGGCTGTTAAGTAACGTCTGTATTAATCATGATTGATTAGCATAGATTAGCATTAAACGTCACACTAAAAATTTCATGCACGCTACATACACCTCATTGTTTTGACATTTATCATAATCAATGGTTCGAGGGCTTGTGGCCACATATTAGAAGGTCACATCTATAACATGTATTTAGGCTTTATATGTAACTTAACTTAACTAAAACCCTGCCTCTCTGTCGTGCCACTTCTCGGACACGTCCTGCCGATGTCCTTTTCATTGTTCTGCGTTCTAAACTCTGTTCTCCGTGTCTTTTTCGCTGGAGTGTCTTACTACAGAAGAAAAAGATCAAAACCTCTTTTCCCACATGAAACAACAGAATCTTTACCAACATGTCAATTCAGATGGGATATATGTTTCCTGGAGTTATTTTAGTCGTTAAAAGATGGCATAATCTTTCCAATCTTTTCAGTCTGTAAAAAAAAAAAGTAACTAAAGAAGATAGGATTAAAATTTTAGAGATACAACAGCAATAATTACATTACCACAGCACCCCATGTAAAAGTAATCCAGTCCAAATAGGGCTTAAATATAAATATGACTGTTTTTAAATTTAAAAAAAAAAAAAAAAAGAAAAAGAAAACAAATATGATCCTTACCACTGGCCACAGGTTAAGAGGCACAGAAGATGCAACAATTACTTAACAGACTTGTTCTGAACTCCAGGACAATGTCACTGTTTAATTTCAAATCCAGTGGAGTAAAACTGCACAATGTTGGCTTTAATTCAAAAGAAAAAAAAAAAGCCCACACAGAACAGCAGGAATCATACAGGACAGATGCATTGACTAGTTAGGTGCTGCTTACTGTGGAATTCTGGTGTCATCAATCAAAAGAGAGAAGGTATGCTCTACTGAGCATTACTTGCCTCCGTTTTTCTACTGCCTGCTTTGCTTAAAAATAGAACTTGCCAAAAATAATGTTTCAGTTTTCCAGTTGAGCTGCAGCCACTCAAAGCTCCAAGAATCTCCAGGGACTGAGTTGACGAATCTTCTCTCGTTCTAAAACTTACCCCAAGCAGCGAAGTCTGACTGTCCCCAAGTATATATGCAAGTTTTTCGAAACCAATGCCTTCCATCACTTCATGGTAAGAGAGGAAATACAGTTATGCAACAGGGTGCCACTGTCAGTGCTGCCTGAACATACTCAATTCAGTAAATATATATATATATTTATATAAAATTAGATTATTTTACAGTTTCCAGGTGTTGGAGAATCAGGCAAATCTTTGTACAGCACCCGAAGAGGAAACCTATTTCCACATTCATCACGTGTCGTTTTTGACACAGTGAAATAATGAAATAGATAAATGAAAATATAGGTCACATCAGCATAGGAAGAAGCAGAACAGTAGACTCAAGGTTACCAAAAATATCTTGTAGGCAAGCTAAGAAGCACTCTGTGGTACAAGGTGAGTGAAAAAGCATGCCTCATTATGCCTCGATTTTCATTTGTGCTCTTTGAAAACCTAACGCCTTCGATTCCTCTCATGTTCTTAACAGCGGGTGTAGTCTGATTTTGCTGGAACTTTTGATGTTTTTGTATCACGCTCGGAGGAACGTGCTATCCGCCGTCTTCCGCATACATGAGCTCACAGACGCCCATTGACTGGCTTGTCTCGCTCTGACTGACAGGGGAGCGAGTGTAAAGAGAACATGCTAATTTTCAATATTCTCGGTCTGTCTTCGGACGATTTTCATTATATAATCCGACATTGAGAACACCTTATCGCACACACTGTTACAGAATTAAGCCAGGATTTTATCGGGATCATCTCACACAGTGTGAAAAGTAATGATATTAAAATGCAGGCTTAAGAGGTCTGACATCTAACATAAAAACAAACAGCAAAGCACCAGCCCTTTCAGCATCTACCTTTGATCGATTCCTCTGCTTTCTTCTATTAATAATCATTGGTCTTCGCTCACAAGAACCTTTGAAATGAACAAAAATAAGGAAAAGAAATCCATGTCACCCAGCAGCAGTGTGCATCATTTCCCCAGAATGAGGGAAAAGATCAGAAGAATAGAGGCAAGGCCACCTGCCATGCTGATGGAGTGAGTTCATCTCTATTCGTCACGCGGTAGTGAATGCGCTTCTGAGAGGCAGCATGCAATAGCAGTGAGGTTCAGAGTGTACCTCATCATCATCATCATCATCATCATCATCAAGGTCCACAAAGACCAGGCAGTGTTAAGACTTTCCGTAAAGGCCTGTTAAAATGAGTCAGCGCCATTCTCTGAATTGCATGCATCACTCGTCTGGCTGAGACAGACCGCTTACGGCAATGTGATTTCAAATTGCATTGCTCTCGCGCGTCTTTAGTCGAGATTCTCTACAGAGATGCATTTCATAAACCAAAAAAAAACAGAAACAAAAAAACAGGCATAAAGGTCAACGTCAAATGAACCAGCAAAAAATGGCTGGAAAATGGGAGTGTGGCTGTCAAGACATAGTGACTGGACTAAAAAGAGTTCATGGCAAGATGAGCGTAAACTTTTGATAGATTTCAAACCCAAGTGCAGACTCTAGGTGACCAGGAACATGGTGTTCTGGGGTTGGTTGAACTTTATTATACTTCACTTTACAACATCTGGTACCTCAGGATAGCTTGTGACGTAGACCTAGTGTACGCTGTTACGCTAATAAACAGACAACAGCAAACTGATCGTATTTCACGATTAATAAATAACGGCAAGCAAAGCAAACTGTGCTCAGAGAAGATACCAAGAGAGCTCCTCTACTACAGCACTGTCCTAAAATACAAAGCTAGGAAGCTAGGTGAGTGAAAAGAACAGCTCTTATCCATGTTGTTCTTGATGATCAGCCACTATCGATTATTGACAACGAGGAATTCTGACGCAATGACGACGACGAGAACTTTACTTGCAGCTGTACAGAAGTGAAAAACCTCACTCTTCCTCTAAAATGATTTGTATAAAAACAAACCTGTTATGATGGAACTGCCTTCAACAAGTCCAGAATTAATCCTTGTCGAGCCCTAAGACAAAACACAGACTTATGCATGCTGAGTGAGCAAAGAAGCAAAGACGCAAAGAAGGAGAAGCGCGCCTTAGTCACTGCTGTGTATGTACAGGAGAAAATAAATCCAGCCTGCTGGGGAAGACATATCTGTCTCAATTGGCTGCCACAGACGCAACCATTTGCGACCACCACAGAATTGGAGAAACAGCAGTGGGGGGAAAAAAATGAAGCCATTACTTTGAGATTGTTTTTAAAATAAATAAATAAATCAAATAAAATACAAAGCAATACTTGAATTTCTTCTTGAAACACTTTGCAGTGAGTACAGATCCCTGTAGAGTGTCTCTATCTATTAAAATGAGGAAGAAAAAAATCAACAAGGACAGCAGGTATGGACATGGCAGGACATGTCCTTGTTTATTAAAAAAACCTGCCATATAAGGAAATGTAACGTAAACCATCATTAATATTTGATTTTACAAAATGGCGCAGCTCGTACTATTGAAATAATATTTTAAAAGCAATCATCCATGTTGATGCTGAATTCTCGATTCTGATTGGTCAGAAGATGTTGATTATTTATTTTCTACAACAGCAGCTCTGACTGTAGCTCCTCCTGCAAAGCAAATCGCAGGTCTATATTAAACCGTTTGTTTATCATTTCTATAGTAGCTACTTACACAGCTGTATATTGTGTATATTGTGTACGTTTCTGTGGCGGCATTTATTTAGCATGTACAGGAGGAGTCTCCAGCGTCAGCACTATATAACAGAAGTTATAAAGGTTTCTGACAAAGTCTTCAAAGCGGAGGAGTCTGTGCTGGTTTCTTGGTAACAGGACAAAAGCTTTATAAAGTAAAGTCGTAACAGGAACTAACGTGGTTCACAAATGTTCAACAGCATTAACGGTAACTACAAATGGCACGTTGTTTAATAAGTAAAAAGTCATGCATTAGAAAGAAAAAAAAAACGCTGAAGACCTAAAACCTAAAGCAGTTGTCCGCCTGCATATTTGACAAATGATTTCCCATCTTTTGCTTACCTGTTCTGGATCGTAAAGCTGCCAGCACGCTCAGATTAGCATCTCAATGCCCTCTTAAGATTGTTTTCACTCCAAGACTACAGGGCCATTCAGGGATCTGGCACAACAATATGACTGCATGCTAGATTCAGATGGTGGGAGAAAAGGATTCACAAGAGTGAAGAAAATCCACCTGAATGCATTTGTGCACGTGTTATTGTGTGAGGTCTTGCTATTGCAGTCTCTCAACCACTGGTTCTTATAAGTGGTAATTTAAACTAACCACTTCAAATAGCTTGGCTTTATGTCTATACACAAAGACTTGTCTTGTAGGTTTTTCCTGTTCCGCTATATTGTGCTTCGGCTTCTCCGTAGAGAACTTAATTTTTCAAAGGGCTTCCTCAAAGCTCCATTCTCACGTCACGTCTTTGCTAACTGCCATAATTACGGATACGTGCTGATTGGTTCCACTCACTGGAGCGATAACCTTATAACAAGAGAGGAATGACAATGGCAGAGTGGGAGACCAGAGTGTGCTGAGTGCCTGAGGGAGCAGCTTTGCTCCGGGCAGATGGAGGATTCATCCTCCACACGTCCTTCAGATCAGCAGGGAGCATGGAGAAGCAGGACGATAAGAAGCTGGGCTCAACGTGCTCTGCCCCTGACTGGGAGTGATGCCATGCTGTTTGCTTGCTCGCTCTGTGGTCTCAAGGGGGGGAAATGGACACATCAGGAAGCGTGCAGGGATGCGGTGGTTTGACAGAGCTCTGCTACACCCTGGAGAGCCAGGCTTAGCCAGCCGTGGAGAATAGCACTCTGAAACCACGCTAGGGACCATGACACCACTAGGTCAACGCTATTTTCAAGAACAAGACCTCGGCCTATAGTCAAGCTTATACGGCTTTATTTGATTTTTGTTCTCTCGGGTCCTACTGGCTTTTAATGCCAGTACAAGCTCCTAATCATTATTTAGGGCTAATGTAGCAAACCGGTACATTCTTCACAGTCATTTGAGAATATATTAGCAAGCAACGGTTGCGGTTAAGGAAACTATGGGCACTTTCATATCAATTTGCTAAGTCTGGATCAGAGTGAAATTGATACTTTTGGCTTGTTTTGCTATTTGGTTTTATTTCACACTTCACAAAAAAGAAAAAAAATCATTGGCTGAATTGCATGTACAGTTGAAAATACTCATTCCCTTTCACTGAATGGTTAAATACAGTTGTGTAAAAATGCAAATAAATAAATAAATAAATAGATTTTTACAAAGTGTGCACTGAAATCACAAAAATCCCCCAAGCATGGAGTTGGAGCTAAAATAAATGATTACATAATTAAATCAGTAACTCATCCAAAACACTGTGCATCACATCCCGTTTTTATTTTCTCTTTTAATTTGTTGGTCCAAATATCCAGAACATTGCAGCACTACAGCTCTGCCCTTTGTGCCTCACGGCTCAGTTCAGCAGCTCAGATCTAGAACAAAATGCTGCAAACCTAAATTCAATGTATGTCTGATTCACTTCCTGTATTCAGAGTTGAATAACTTTCTCAATCACAATGTGGTAGAGTATGCTTGATCCCATGCACCACGGCGAGAAAAAAGGCTTATAGGGTTCAGTCGCTAAACCTGCTGCATATATGACAACATCCTAAAATGCGACGCGTGTCGGTGGCATGTTACAGCAATACTCCAACGTTTTCTCATCTAACCTATACTGCACCTGTAGTGGAGGTGCAACTCCCACAGACAGTAACCGATATGTTTTCCTGTCGTGAGATGAGAATGGAAAACTTGTTTTTATTCGGCAGGTATTTGAAAATGTACCTGCTGTCTAGTCTGACCTCGCAGAGGTCGTACTTTTCCACGGAAAAAGATCTGCGATTACGTTGAACCAATGTACTCTAAAGCAGACACTTAACCGTCTGTTTCCAACGGATCATCGAAGGATGCCGCAAGTCTGGACTTGCTTTAAGTAAGAGCAAGTAAGAGTAAGATATTCCTTTATTTGTCCCGCAGTGGGGAAATTACATTTAGCAACAGCAGGGGTACAGTACAGGAAGAGTATGCACACAAGAACAAGATAGATTAAAAACTATTCTAACTAATATCAGGTAACAAAATCAAACAGACTCTATATATACAAAAACACTATGATACAAGCAGAATTGGTTGAGAATAGTGTAGCTTGCCAGTAGTGTGACGGTATTGCACATTAAAGTATTACACACTGATACTGCACATAAGTGCAATAGAAAGATAAAACTACAGAAAAACAGAAATACAGTGATGAATCAAAAATGCAAACAAATCTAGAACCCATAGACAACTGCACCGAGCATGGAGAATACAAACCTCTGCTAAATTAAAGAAAAAAATAATAAAACCACGCCTAAACAAACCATACCGAGAATAAACAAGAAGCACGGGAGTTCACTTCAAATGGAATACATGTGCAAGCGCCCCAAGACCTTCAAATAAGAGCGTAACAGTAAATGTTTATTGACTGAATTCAGCAACTGACCTTAAGCTTCCATTATAAGCGTGTTCCCAGTAAACAGGTTTCCTTTTCTCAGCACAGGGAAACATGCTACCATTTTTAAACGGACATCCTTGAACGTTTTCACATTTCAAATGCATTTAATATACGGATATCTTTTTCTCTGGTTTAATATCTGCAGAAGATATTTCGGCTTTTTCAAAGCCAGTGTCAACTGCTCAGTTTAATCTAAGGGTGTCTGAACGTACCCTTACATATTCACTATTCTAAAAGGTTAAAAGATATTCTGAAAATTCTACGTGAAGGAATGAGAGCAGAACAGCATGACCATGTAGTGGTCAGCAGGACAGTAATGTGAAAAGTAATCAGAGAAATGTCCTTGTGTCCTTGTGTCCTCCTCTCTCAGTGCTCTTTCTGGGGAAACATTTCTATGTAACATAAGTAAACACATATACATGTATGTAACTACCTACAGAATTACTCTAGTACATAAGTACAAAAGTGCACACTACTACAAGGGCAAAGAACTACTTTAGTATGTACACAAATAGCTACGTTTGTAAGTAAATATGTAACTACTAAGTACACAACCAGTTAAGTGTGTACAATAAGTATGTACACGCTTAAATAAATATGCAAGAATGTAATTACTTATCTAAGTATAGAAGTGTGCAACTTCTTAAGTATGTATACAAGTATGTAACTAAGTAAGCAATGTAAGTACAAAATGCATGTAAGTAACTACTTAAGTAAGTATATAAGCATGCAAGCACATAGGACCATAACTACTTTAGTATGTAAACGAGTATGCAAGTACACATACAAGTACATAACTACTTAAGTACATACGTATATAACCACTTTAGCATGTACACGAGTATGCAAGTAAGTACACATACAAGTACATAACTACTTAAGTACATACGTATATAACCACTTTAGTATGTACACGAGTGTGCAAGTACACAAACAAATCCATAACTACTTAAGTACATAAGTACATACGTATATAACTACTTTAGTATGTACACGAGTACGCAAGTAAGTACACATACAAGTACATAACTACTTAAGTACATACGTATATAACCACTTTAGTATGTACACGAGTGTGCAAGTACACAAACAAATCCATAACTACTTAAGTACATAAGTACATACGTATATAACTACTTTAGTATGTACACGAGTACGCAAGTAAGTACACATACAAGTACATAACTACTTAAGTACATACGTATATAACTACTTTAGTATGTACACGAGTATGCAAGTAAGTACACATACAAGTACATAACTACTTAAGTACATACGTA
>CM074960.1:18074815-18103810 GCA_037577455.1 Pangasius macronema
TGCAAGTACACAAACAAATCCATAACTACTTAAGTACATAAGTACATACGTATGTAACTACTTTACTAAGTATATAAGTAGGTAGCTTCTTAAGTAAGCACATAAGTAGGTAGCTACTTAAGAAGAGAAGCATGTAAGTACAAGAGTTCATAACTATTTTCATGAGAACAAGTATGTAAATACTTAAGTACGTATGGATGGATGGATACACTGATTGGTTTTGGGGGGTGTTTGCCAGAGTAAACACTGGAGATTTAGAAAGCCTATGTCTCCTCGAATGAGAGCACCTGCCACTTTAAAAGCGATGTTTTGCTCTTCTCAGGCATTACAAACTCTAGTCCCGTCTGATGGAGGGTACTGTAGTGTAGCAGTGGAGTCTTGCCTCAATGGAGGCAATCTTTTATAAAGAGGAGAGGGGGAAAAAAAAAAGGAGTAATGGTCCACTTCAGATGGCATTCAGATTGACCTCTGCTGCCTAGTTTACTTTTGTCATGATATACACCATAATATGCACTGGAAAGAGTCATTCAGTGATCCTTTATTCAATAGCTACAAAAAATAATTAAGAAACAGAAAGGAAATCAAAGCACTGGTAATAACATAATAAGGACTGCTATTCAGGCACAGCGAGACATCGCCAGCAGAATCACAACAGCACACTCTCACACATGTTTCTGCTGTTAAATAACATGTTTATGCAGCAGGCAGCCAAAAATGGTTCCGAAATCATTTTCAGCAGTTGCACGCAGTACGAAAGCGGCTACCCGTGCTGTTGCTGGTGGTGTGAGTGCTGATTATTTGAAAGGAAGGGTAGGAGGACACAGGCGTTTGTTTCTGAACCAGGCCCTGCGGACAGTCGAGCTCATCGGAGAGAGACAGCAGCAACCGGCACTAAAATCAGATTTAACACAGGGATTAAAACCAAGGCCAATGTGCTGTTTATAGCAAGGGCAAAAGGCACATCCGCGAAGATAGGATGTTCCCATCAAGGGCATTACACCACTACTGAACAGCATGCAGCCATGGACTTTCTGCTAGATTTAACACCCATGGAGTCAACCTCACGTCTAGCTACATTTACACGCAGCCTCATAATCTGCTAACATTCCAGCTGAGAGGTCAGAAAAAAAATCGCTCATGTGTACACCTCAATTGGAATAAAGACTGAGGCCAATCTGAACGATTGATCGAGGTGGGTAAACCTTTTAAAGGGAGGAAAAAGGAGGGGAAACAGTATTTCTTGTTCAGTTATTCACACATAGTGGCTTTTTAATGGTGTTAGTAAAATCTGATGATCAATAAAGCCATTATTACAAATGGATGAAGCTTGCATATGTTTTTTCCAGCAACCAGAGCCCTTGTTCATGAACGCTGTGCAAACGTGAAATACCGAGTAATGTTTCTGCGGTCACAAGTCCCTCTTCTTGGTGTCTGTTCAATAATTACACTTGGATGACATTTTGTTGCGACAGAAATAACTTAAAACTCAAGCAGCATGATTAAAAAGCCGAACACACTGACTGGACTCGTACGCTCAGAGTTGTTATAGAAAGCACTATTAGCACTAAGCCTTTCCTCACATGCATATAACTCGGAGTGCATATACAGACTGCCCAGTTTAGGATCATTAGTTCACTTGTGAGCGCAGCAGAAATGAAGTCATTCTAACTGGTGCAAATCTATGCAAGTAAACAGCCACTGAGACTGTCGCTGGCCCCCTGGGATACCTTATACGTGCATTATGGGGTTGATCTCAAACCGTCAGCGTACACGAAGAGCACGTCGTCATTCATTCCTGCCTCTGAGAGCAGAGAGAGTTTGCGAAGCTCTCTTCCTGCCGTCATACATCACACACACATGTACACCCAGGTGGTTGTATTGCGTTATGGGATTAAAAACTAAATGAATCAGCTAGAAACAGAACCCAAGCGAGAGCAGAGATAAAGTGAAACGAAAAAGGAATGGAGTTGTGTTAATGAGACACCATGTGTGTGCCTTGCTTAATTTGATTTGCTCATCGTGTGTGCGAGCGCAGTCTGCGTCCTGAGACATATGGTAAACAGTGCTGACCCCACTGCTAATCTAATTCACACTCCTCCACAGAACAACATATGAGCCTTTTCCCCCCAACTAATACTTTCTCCTCTCTGTTCTGTTTGCAGGAGTAACTCAGAGACAGCTCTAACAGCTAGAATGTCCCTATCTGTTTGGGTCTTCATTGGGATGGTGTCTGTTCAACCGTTACCTGAGAGACACGGTACCAGGGAGCTGTCCATGAGCTGACACCAAAATAACCGAGTAATCAAATAGTCAGAGGGGAGTGAATAACATTTCCCTTTCTCAGCATACATTTTCAAGACATTTTCAGACTATTTTCCACAGGTTTAAAAGCCAATCCAATATGCAATTTCATTTCACACAAAGTAAAGGTAAGAACCATGAAGGGTTTTACGTAGGGGTGTCTCAGTCCAATATTAGACTCAGTATTAGGGCCAGCACTGGCTTTGCTGGACTTGTTGCTGGACTTGTTATGGAGATACCCTGAGCCCCTGATGCTAAGAAAAACCTTGTGGAAATGTCCTGATCATGACGCTTATCCAAAGCGGCTTTGAATAGTCTTTGAGGGTTAATGGTTTAGGATTAGGGTTTTGCTTAAGAACTCAATGTTGGCAGCTGGGTGGTTCTGGGATCTGAACTCAAAACCTTCCAATCAGTTGCCCAAAGCCCAAGCTCTTTTGAGGAGGAAGAACGCTGACGGAGCGTGAAATGTAAGTTAACAGTGAACCACAGCGCTTTCTGAACAGAAGTGTGTATGTACCAGCAAGCGGAGTGTGATGTATTTCACTCCCTCTACCCAACAATGATTCAAAATAGAGATTCTATCCAGAAGGATAAAAACAAACAGTACCCACATCTTTGGCAGTTCCTGCACAATTTAACACGGCTCAGAAGTATCAGACATAAGAGAGCATTAACAGAGGTTGCTGTCATTTTCCTCCCAGCCAGCAGTCTGCTGGTTCTGCTCCGGAGTCTGGCTAAGAGGCCCATTTCACACCTCACAAAGCTGGGCCGTTATCAAGAACCCTCTCCTAATCACCTCTCCCATCAGCCAGTTCCGTATGCATGCCTAACACCTTGCCAGGACTCAGCATCACCACCTCATTTGGCCTTCAAAGCAAGCTAGTTTCACGAAAGAAGTTTTTTTTTTTTATTTACGTTGAAGTATTCACAAGCTACGTGCTTGCCTTGCCCAAGCTTTAGGGGATTACATCAGTGTTACAGCAGATGATTCTTCTCCTAAACTCAGCCATCTGAAATTATGGCGTAATACACAACTCTACCTTGAACAGAGACTCAGCCGTCCAACACCAAGTAGAGATCGGTCAAAATTTTACAGCTACTTGCTTTCTGTAGGCAATGTCACAATGTCTTTGCTTTATGTCTTTGCTTTAGTCTTGGGAACAGGTTTAACACCAAGAATCTCAAGGGAATAAAAATCAATAGGATGAACAGCCAAAAACACATGTCTGGGCAGTTAGAAGTCACCAGAAGTCATAAAGCACACGGCAATGTGACGCATATCAATGCTGTAACTATTTTTTCTGAAACCCACCACCTGCTGCACTACACACATCAGCTTTTACTAGTCTGCTTAATTTGCGTACACAGATGACACAAAATTTTCAGAATCAGGAACACACAGCTTTGTGGAAACACTGTCAAAGCCATAGAAGTGCACCATGAAACTGTCATAATTCTCATGCTAGCACAACAAACACATCACCTCATACACTCAGATTCTTCTATATGCAATCTGCAAAAAGAGAACACATCACATCTCAACAACTATCATGATGTACTACCTCAGACTTTCTCAGAAATGGATAATGAATATAGCTGAGTCAAACTGATGTACTCGTCTGTGTCTGTATGAATGCACTTAAATAGATCACTAGATGATTTGCTACCACTTCTTACCCTAGTCAGTTTCTGGGTTACCAAAACATGGGAATGGGCAGCATATTAGAGCTTTCACTTGTCCAGTGGGTTAACTAATGGATTTATGATTTATCCATCCTTGCATATGTTTGTGTGTCAACAGCGTTATCAGAGCAGACAAAATTTACAACTGATAAACTAAAGAAACACACCTCGAACAGAAATCAGTACAAATCAGTCCCTTTAACACCATTCATCAACACAGGCATCCAGATATCCTCATTAATTCCTCTGAGTATGGTGTAATCAGTGAAAGTCCGCATGACTAAGTACTGTAATCCTTTTAACGCAGCCAGCTTGCCTGCTTTTTCAAACTTCATTGCAAACTCAGTAATATTACACTGTCCACTAAATCTCCATCAGTTCAATTCTGCTTGATCGCCAGTTTTTGCTTTCCTCACCATAAGTACACACATAAGGACTGAGCCTCTGAGAGCACAATGACCCCAGCTATGAGAAAATGGCTTGTCTGACTGCCAGCCCAGCACCTCAATAACACCAAAGGTTGAGAATCAGCACTTCAAAATAGAGTACAAAGTTTTAACCTCCTCAGGGCTTCAGCCATGTTTTATTTAAAACAAGGCTATGGAGTTTCTAGAATACAGACGGAAATGGAGATAGTAGTCGTTCCTGAACACGAGCAGTGCTGCTTACTGCAAGCATGAGCAGTGTTGAGGCTAACATGGTATGAGGCCTCATTCCAAACGTTTCTGTTTCTGACCTGAGGCCAGGAGCAAGGCCTCTGAGGACACTAAGAGCACCCTATACCACTGTCAGAGTGTTACTGTTCCACAAATCTCTTTATTTTTTGTGACTAGGTTTATGAGTCTTTTTTGTGTCTGTAATTTGTAGTGTTGAATTACTGCCAAAAAGACACAAGGGAGCATGACGGAATGCTTCCTTTTGCGCTTTTGGTTTTGTTTATTTAATGCTGACTATGCTTTGGTCTTCTGTTTAATAGTCCTATGATTGATGAAGACTGTTATGCGCATAACAACTGCCCCACCTGGTACTGGACCAGGGAGACTCTTCTCTTACTTACCTTCACTTGAAAAGTGCATCCCACGGCATCAAGAATAAAATGTTTGAAACGTGCATCAGGCTTCTAAGAGATGGGAGGAACTGGAAAGTAACAGCAGCCTTGATAACATTTTGCAGGGTTCTGTGGAAGTGGGGAAGTGAAAGGTAAAGGAACGGCCTAAGAAATCCACCTCAGTTCAGTTCAGCCTCAAGTTTGAAGCTTAAATAAAGTGGTTCTCTGTAGACCTCTGCTTGTCTAATTAATTGCTGGCAAGATGCCCTTGGCACCAGGATTCTGAAGGGCAAACTTTATGCTGACTTTACACTGATAATGGATGGAATCCTAATTAGCTGTGATGGATATTTGCATGTATCGTCTGCCCAAATTCAGAGGTGGATATTGATTATATGAGGTAGCAGATCCAGACATAAGCTTCACAGATGATGTTAACAACAAGCAATGGAACATTATAGCAGAAAAATCAATACAAATCAGGCCGTCTTTAACATTTTACTGGTAAGGGCATGGGGTTTGTTAAGACGAGCCAGGGTCATTATCAGCTTGTTCAACCAGATCTTTGGGTGCTTGGCAGGAACTGTCAAGCCAGTTAACCACTGCACCATAGGAACCCCAGTTATTCAGTAATTCATCTCATATAATTAGCTAACCAGCTATTCTTGGGGATTTGGGACACTGGCTGTATGAGCATCTAGAACTAATTAGTGTCAAGATGCTATTCATCTGCAGCAAACCTCAGAATTATACACATCATTGCACTGTCTTGCCCCATCCCTGTTTGGCAGGAGTGTGAATAATGATCAGCAGCATGCATCTATAGAGAGGCTGGAGTCAGGAAGCAAGGGTCCACTTGTGATTGGATGTAGCAGGATATAGTATATATACGCACACCATTCTACACTTTACTATTTCAGTAAATATACACTATATGGCCAAAACTTTGTGGACACCTGTTCATCTCACTCATATTTACTTGTTGAACATCCAAATCCAGATTTAGTTCCCCATTTGCTGTTATAATAACCTCCATTCTTCTGGGAAGGATTTCCACTAGATTCTGGAAAGTGACTGTCGGAATCTGCCCATCCAGGCACAAGAGCATTAGTTGGGATAGAAACCCTGGGGTGTAGACAGCGTTCCAATTTATCCCAAAGGGGTTCAGTGTGGTTGAGTTCAGCACTTAATGCAGGCCACTCGAGTACTTCCACACCAACTTTGGCAAAACATGTCTTCATTGACCTCACTTTGTGAACAGGGGCACTGGCATGCTGGAACACTTTTGAGCCTCTTAGTTTCAGTGAAAGGAAACTAATGCCTCAGCATACATAGTTTGGGGAAAGAACCACGTGTGTTGATCAGGTGTCCACAATCTTTTGGCCTTATGGTGTACATTAAAGAATAAAAATAAGGTTTTACTTTATAAATTCCATATCTGATTTTGTATTGAATCGATGCGTTCCTGGACAAAACAATAAGCATCATCAACCAATAAGGAGTATCAACAGGTTAGACATTTGGATGATTGAATTTAGCATAAAACTGGAACAATGTTTGTTGGCCAGAAGCAGAATGATACACTGACATACACATTCCATAATGACAACTGTACTTAGGCTAATGAACAAATATGTGTGACTTGCATGACAGAACACTAGGACACTTTGACTAGCCTCAAAATCACCAGACCTCAATCCCACAGAAAAATGAAATGATTATTTGGAACAGCAGGTGAAACACCAAATTAACCCCTGAACTTCAGCTTAATTACACACCCAACGATAAGTCACTAATCCTGTTTTACCCAGCAGTTCATCTTACTCTCTTCGATTGTGGAAATGTGTTTAGGAAGACCTACTGCTAGGCCCAGAAAAGCTTTCTCATCTATATTCTTGCTACTTCATCCTCTTATACCTTTCTTCTAGCCATGTTTGCTTCACTAACAAGAAGAATCCTCGCCTTTTAGAAACAAAATTGAGTCTTATTTCCCCCAAGAACGCTCCCCTTATTTCCCACCGTGTTTTTCTCCGAGTGATTATTCAGCTTTCAGACCACACGCTCCTCAGAGCGGTGTTATTTTCGCACTACGAGAAGCTGTCTTTGCACTGTGCTTTTGGTGATACGTCTGATGCTCCTGCTCCACTCCAGATACAATGTGAGTGATGAATCCGTTTGTCTCCCATCAGTTACGTTTCAGGTTTTAAGGGAAACGTAATCGGACAACAGGAATGCACGAATTACAACAAGAAGAAAATGTCTCCTGCTCTCCTTTTTCACGACGTATAAATAGACTGGTTTAAGAGGGAAAGGGTGAAAAGGGTGAAAAATGATCCACTCTAGGAGGTGGCCTATTTAATTCAGGACATCAATTGTACCAAACAAAAGCACTTAATTGGCATAGCTCCAGAGTATTTTGATAACAACTAATCTGCTGACTATTAAAACTGACGTTTTTACAGACCACAACTGCTCGTGGTCACACACTGGAATGCCGTATGTGATTCTTAGGCTTCTCGTCCTGCATTTGTGGCTCACTTGGCAGATCTTACCTCACCCTTTCAAGAATGGCTGCTAATAAAATACAGAGAAAGAGTAAACACTGATTTATTTATTTATATATATATTTTAAAACTCTGCTGATCCTTTTACACTGCAAGGCAGCAGGCCATGCCATTTCAGCAGATTAAAATCAAAAAGCTTGCAGTATACTGTATACATATCTGTTGTGGATGAGTTTTGTGGCCGTTTATGTACCACAATGGAACACATCTGGAACTGCTGTACTGTGGAAGAGGGAATGCTATTTTCAACTTCTTTAGTAGCATTCCAAGCTGCTCACTCCTGACACACAGGAAGGCAGCAGCTAATGATGACAAGTGGAGTGTAAATACGGGGGCACTCGGGTCCGGCGGAAGATGAAGTGACCGCAGAGTGCAGGAAGCGAAGCAGCAGAGGTAACGCATTTGTTGTTGTTGTTCACTGCTGAAAAACCTCAGATATACTTGCATGTAGTAGCTTCATTTCTGCTAGCTTTCCTAGTGGTGATAGCAACCTGGCGCTCTCCTGCCTGGGGGTCTGACAGGAACTCGTCGGCCCGTGCCTGAGGAACTTCTTTCCCATGCAAAGACTTGGAAAAAGAAACTAAACGTATCTCCCTTTTCCAATTCCCCAACTTTTTACGACTAGTTGATCTTTTTGCGCTGTTTTTGAAGTAGTTGGGGTGTACACTTTGAAACCTGGCAACCCTGCACACCACTCAACTCTTAGCCAGACAGATAATGATTAAGTAGCCATGCTTAATTTTGTTACACCGTATTGCACAATTTTTGTTTCTGTATATGCTCCTAAGAGTATGAATGAATCACATAAACATTGGTGTACTTTTACAAGATTGAATGTTTTAATCAACGTCGTCACATTCAGGCAATGCTTTTTTTCACTGTAATGGGAAAGTATCGTATCGAGATACCATTGTACCATATCGAATTTGAATTTCATGTATTGTTACATCCATAGTAGCTAGGTCAAAATGAACAGACCTAGATCATCAGATCAGATCAGATTGTAAAACCTTTCAAATTATTTGAATGAAAGAAAAAAACTCAAAAAAATGTTTGTCATTGTTTTGTTTGAAACCAAATATTAAGTGGGAGATTCACTAGAAACTCCATTATCACAAACCGAGCCTCCTGAACACTTCCATTACTGCTTTTATAAGGAAATCCTAATCTTTTATGGCATGGCAGAGCCCCCATATTTCAAGCGCTGCTGCTAAATCATTCATATAACTCCTAGGGCATACAAATACTGTATTTTCAGGTGTGGTTCATGAGAAAGGTTGGAGCTTCTGAGGCCAAAAGAAAAAAAACTGAGCTAAAAGGGCTTGTAATGCAAAATTATGCTGACCTCTCCTCTCCGGCTGATCTGTCATTATCACAGAGGGAAATGAAGCTAATATGCTGCCGTAACACAATAAGTGGTCGCAACCTCTTGTACAGGAGGACGATGTTGACAAGACCTTCTAATACCTTGGCCTGTTTCTGTTTCCTCAGTAGAGGAGACACCAGCCAGCAGGGAGGACCGGAGCGGCTTTTAATCAACCATCTGTTTTAACTAGAGATGGTTACTGTTAACTGTTCAACCACTAATCAACAATTAAGTTTAAAAGTTGCACAGGCTTTGTTGTGTCTCCATTTCTGGCAGTCAACACAGTTTGATGAAGATTTAATGGCACTTTCTGACATTTTAAATGCTAATTTGAGTATAGTGCTTTTAACAATAGACCATCACAAGGCAGCTTTAATGAAATCCTGATGTAGATAAGTGTATTGTGACAGGATTTGTCACAATATCGATATTATATTATCGGATTGTTCAACATCTGAGCTCAGAAATGAAGTGCTACCTTCGTAGCAAAGCTTCGTGAACACATTCTGTACAAACAGAGCACTGATAAGTGATATATGGAGGAGAATCTGGCTGAAAAAGACGGTCTTTAAGTGCAGAGCTGCTCCCCGATGTGCAGCTGCCATCACTGGCATGCGCCAGAGGAGCTGTTCCGAAGTGCATGGGAAGCAGATTGTCCTTGAGGCTTGGCATAAATCAAGACTCGGGAAAGACAGAGAAGCTTGTGAGCATCGTGCCTGCCAGGGAAGTGATACACTTAATTAAGTAGTGTTTGCTGAGGTGGGTGTGCTTTGAAAGGCCCTTAATGGAAGAGTAATGCCACTGAAAAACAACTTCATAGAAGGGGGCGAAATCAACCTGGTAAGCCAACCGAGATAACGAAAACGAGGTGTCTTCATGAAGAGAGTTCCATGTAGAATGGTTGCAAAACAGCGCTCCACAAGTCAATACACTTCAGCCATGTGTCCTTTAAGAGTGACGGGTTTAGAAAGCGGTAGTTGCAATAACAGATTCTTCGCTTAATGTTCCCTGTATATCGTGGCAGCCTCACAGTCATTTCCTGTGATGATGGGTTTGCGTGCCTGGGTGCCCTTTTTGGCAGCACTCCCGCCTACATCACTTTGTGTATTCTGGGAAAGATTTCACACTAATGTATTGGTCTGGATATTTGGTGAGCTTTAAAAGACGTGCTGTCTGTGAGGAAGTGCTCCTGTTAGTGTTGTTATGGGAAAATATTCAACCTTCCATTACCACCACAAAGCCTGATGATTATTTATTTTCCTGTAACAAGTCCCAAAGTATTCTATTCCCCTTATAACACAGCAATTTGCCAATGATTACATTCTTTAACTGATTAATTAAAGAATGATGTGTCATTTTTATCCATTTATAGTTACATTCAATGTTGGCAAAACAGGTTCTCTCTTTCGTTATGGTGCTATAAACAATTGTTTCCTCGCCCGCCGCTTGTCATGTTAACGAGAAAGTGTAAAGCGCGACGTCTTCTGTCCTGGATACTTTCCTGTGAAGGAAAACTTACTCTAAATGGAGACTCCTTCCATAAATGTTAAATAAGCATCTTCTTACAGAAAGATTCACCACCATCACCATCAGTTATACATCTTCCTATGGTAAATAATGACACTTTTTATTCAGTTTATTATTAGCTTTAGATTATGTGGACTGTCCGCCACACAAGCATCTACGTATTAGAACGAGTACATTAATATAAACCTCTGACTTGTGGCCCGTAAACACTCTCAGAGCTGCTTTTAGAGAGAATTAATCAACCATGCTGTGGTATAATGGAAAGTAAAGAAATCTTTTCCCTCTTAACTTGGAGGCTTCTTGCAACTTGCCAGTGTTTGTGGTGAGTCACATCAAGGCTAGCGCTTATTTGCACAAATCACATACTCGTTCTACCAGTTTTCCCCCAAATGATGGTTCAGGTTCTTGCTCCTTGCTCCATTTTAGATGATACACAAACAGACCTCAGCTGTGGCTTGTGCACTATATTCAAAAGCAGCTAATAAAAATGTGAGTACACACATCAGCTGCTCTTAATACACCAGGTTGTCCCTTTACAAGCACTTTTTTATTGTTTAAATCACCTACAAGATCTGTTAAAGCAGAGAAGTTCTAGAGTAGTTGAGTGAAGTGAACCCCGGGGACACGAGCAGATGAACAATGATCTAAAGAAAATAAGATGAATGCATCTAAACAGAAATGAGAATGATGTGTCGACACGGATACAAAAATCTCCTGCATTATTTATGCCAATTGCTAAAGCACATCTATGTTGCCCAGAAGAGCACTCCAGTAGCTCCCTATAGTAACACACATAACGGAGCCCACTGACAGTGCCAGTAAGTTAGTATAGTGGTCTACTTTTTCGTTATACGTACAGGATTCCCATATTGTAGCTAAAATAAGTAAACTCCAAATATACTGATGGATTTCTTTTCCTTCCCACTTGTGCATGCACTAGTCTTGTGCCACACAGGCTGCATGTTTCGAACATTTCATTCACTTTCAGACATTATAGCTGTAGTATATCTAAAGTCATTATGTCTAGAGTAACAGCTCATTCGCAGGGATTTGTATGGATGACACTGTACATAATCGAAACAGATTAACAGACATTCAACTGTTATGGTGAAATCTTTGTAAGGAGACATTAAACAAACAAACAAACAAAAAAAGGATAGAGAAGGAATGACCGTTTATAGCTGCTATGATGCAAGTGATAACAGGAAACCTGGAGACATTTGCAGACATTCAACAACATTAAATGTAGCTTTAAATGGAAAAAAAGTACTGCTGTTGTTGGAAATTCATCTTTGGGGAGGTAACTGCAACTGTCTGCTTCATGTGAGACTGCCTCACATGACTCAGGCATTGATTATGTTCTTATAATAGGTAGGGGTGATTACAAAATAAGGAATGTTTAGTCACAATAAGATCGGTGGTAGAAAGTTTTTGTAATAAAGCTCGTAAACTCACCGATTCATCTTCAGTAGACACTCTATCCAGGACAAGCTTGGGAAGGATCCAGAGCCACGTTTATTACAATAATTGTATCTCGTTATCATTTCTTTTGAAAAGGGTCAGGCAGTGGTTTAACAATCAGCACAAAGGCTACAATAGTGTTTAGTGCCTTTAGTGTTTAGTCACAAGCAGTCCACGAGTCGGACATTCAAGAAGTCATTTACATAGCCACAGATAAACACTGAAACATGAGAAGAACAGTGTTGTTACTGGTTATACCCAAATTTCATTTATTTATTTATTTTTTTACATTTTTGCTAGATGGCTGTCTTACAGCTTGTTCTTATCAGCCAGCAAATCAGATTCATATGACAACATTCCGTCTTATGTCCTGCCTTGTGAGAACGTGTTGTAACAGTATAAAACCTGTGTGTGTGTGTGTGTGTGTGTGTGTGTTCATCATCATTTCTGTAAAGCACCATCCAGATGGAAGGCGATGTTTGAGCTGTGTGCAGTGTACACATACGGGTTTGTTTAGTTCCAAGTTAATTTCTGCGTTCGCGCTACACTTATCAACTTGACGTGCAACCATGACGAGCCCTGAAACACTTTAGTAAGTCAAAATAGTGACTTGTTTAAGAGAAATCATCCATTTATTAAATCAAATCCAAGTGCAATATATTGCTGTAATCATTTTTTCCCCCCTCTTACTCCTACTGCACACCATTCAAAATATGAGGCAGGAAGTAGTGGATTGAGAAGATGAGCAGTGAGGAATAAATCAAGGTCACACATAACACAGGCTATAAAAATCCCCTTGGCTCACCACGAGGCATACTGAATGCAGCAAAAGGGAATGGCGCTGTGTGTAGAAATCATTTCTCCTCCTTGTGTACACTTACTGATAAACTCCAATGCTTTATATCCAGTGGTGGGCCACTTCCTCCACTTCCTCTGCCGCAGGCCCTGGTTGAACATTCCTGAGCATTTACAAAAGTGCACAGCAAACAATGTGACGCCTTGGAGGCCAGGAACAAAGCTTTCATTGTTTTGCCTCAGCTTGAGAGACACGCAGATTTGAGACACACACACACACACACACACACACACACACTACAAACTAAATACACAAACGCGGGAAACCAGACACTCTGTTCGTGATCTTCAAAGACCTCAGACAAAACATCTATGACTAATATCAAATGAGACTAAACAGCATTATTTATTGCATTTATAGGTGCATTACATATTCAAAGAACAATCGTAATCCCATAAATATTTACTTTTTACTTATTTAGCAAGTGAATGGTTAAATACAAGGCCTTAACAATGCAGCAAAAGTGTATTTTGTGTTCATTTGCAAATCCTGAAAGTCTAGAGTCTTAAATATCCTGGCAAATTTGTCTCCAAGACTCGTTTGTAATCCCCATCAGTGCCTGGCTTGGTAAAAAATGGCCACATAAACAGACAGGAGAGGAATAATGCATATTCCAATAGAGTCATTTGTCCTGAGCACCCTTATGTAAATCAGTGGGAAATGGCATCATGCTTGTCCACGCAAGTTAAATGCTTGTGTGTAAAATGATTCTGCCCTGCTGTGCAGCGTTGCATCAATGTGACTGATTTAACCAGACTTCCAGCAGCCCCATGAAATCATCTTATCTTTGCACATCTGGCCTTTCTAACAAAGTGACCCACCGAGGAGGGCCCTATGCGGCAGATGCTGACCCTAAAGCCATGCACGGAATCTGACAGCTGTGTTCACACTATTTCAGAGCTTAGTTAGATTATTTAATAGGGCCACTTTCTCATCAAGACATAAAAAGAGACATCCAAAATGGAAGATGGAGGAGTCAGCTTTTTGAGGCAGCAGAATCCTGCGCTTGCTGTCAGGACCAGATCATGATGTTTTACGCTCATGGTCTCTGCAATTCTTTCCTATAACCAGCCCCAAAGCCTCAGCCCATCTGCACAAAACCATTTTTTTTCTCTACATACGCAGACATGAAGGAGTGACAAAGAAAAGAATCTGGCATCAATTGACGCATAAACATAAAAATTTATGCCAGTCAGGCAATTATATATGCCTTTTGGACAGCCACTCAATTCAGTTTTATCTGTATGGTACTTTTAACAATAGACACTGTCATAAAGCAGCTTTACAGAAATGTGGATGTGGATTTAGGTGCCTGAGATGAGGAAGAGATGAGAAAGAATCCTTGAATAGGAACTATCTTCTGGGCAACACCAGATAGTGGGATTAAAGATCATTATTCTTTACAGTTTTATGCTATAAAGTCAAACAGTACTAAATACAGTGTGAGGATATTGTGAATAATAGGCCTGGGATAAGCACAGTTAAAGTCTTCATGATTAGAATTGTATCTAAGAAGTGCTGCGGTAAAGTATGCAGGTGAGATTATTCCTTGAAGCAAGGGTAAGACTCTTTTGAGGAGGTGCAAATCTATAGGGCGTCCAAGTGGGACCATCCACGAAAGCGAAAGTTAGTCACCAATTAGATTTTTGGAGCCCTTTTTAGGAAACGGTGACTGTATGTTCATATGCGCATCATACGTCACATAAATAGTGCTTAGTAAAGCATTATTTTGAAGCAAACTTGCATTCATAATCAGGCAAAAAGGGAGATTTGGAATGACATCAGTGGTAACGTCTACAGTGCTGATACTACGCATAAACCTGAAGTGTGCTGAGAGCTACACAATGCTGTTGCTTGCCTACATTACAGAATATGAGTCTGACCTACCCAAACTCATATAGGCCAAACTTGAGATAAAGATGTGAGGCAATAGATTGGCTCAGAGGTCTTCAGTCTTATCCAGAAAGAGCCAGTGTGGCTGCAGGCTCACTTTCACTTGTTTAATCAGTTCTTCTTAAGTCTCCAGTCAACTAACAAGTGTGACTCCAATTTGGCTGTAATGAAAGCCTGCAGCCACACCGGCCCTTTGCTCCAAGGACTGAGTAGTAAATCCTGGACCCCTGGACAGAAACCTACGCAGGGACCCCTCCCTATGAACCGCCATGCCCCACTCTGTGTGCATTACTAGAGGAGTATTTGAGTACCACCAAACCATCAAAATTCCAGCTCTTTCACAAAGTCCGACTCAACGACCTGCAGTGACGCAATGTTGAGTCTTCTTTGGCCCATTTTAGTTTGGAGATCTTAATCCAACAGATTAGGGAAAATGAACCTTCTCAGGCTTCTCTTTGCTTTTCTAGTTTTCTTTCAATCTGCACACTCAATGTAGTTTTATAGTTATCCATGTTTCAGCTTATTCAGCTCCATTACATGCTGATTACTGCATGATTGCTGTATCTAGTACATGAGGATCTTGTTTTATTAATTCTCTCTCATGATGTCCCAGTTGCACCTGCCTTGACAGGGTGGAGCTGTTTGGCTCAGAGCTTCCTCTAAATCTACCAGAGTTTTTCTAGGAATACACTGAGTATAAAGATGGTCCCCACAGGGCCTGAGCTGCTCAGTGGAGCCTGGTGCCGCTGAGAGATAAGTGACAACAAAAGCGCTTGTATGGCCATTAATTAAGGAGTTGGGGGAGAGAAATTGACATTCCAGGGACCTACACTGGACAGACTACCCTCATTCAGCCATAATGTAATGACTGTTTATGTCCCAAACCTACAGGGAGCTCATTTTGAAGTTATTGTTTGAGGAATAGTGGCATATTATGGGCCTGAAGATAAGATTGTAACCCATTAATTCTACTGCAATTGCTACAGACATAGTGGCGTTGATGCTTATCTTAACAGCCTAAATAAGGAAAGCAGGTGCGAATAACACATGACTTTTGTGATTATCGTAATCACAACACTTCATCACAAGAGTGTTCTTATTTCAGAAACCATGTTTGGAAGCATATAAGGTCTGAAATTATGTCTAAAGATAAATTTTGCTGTTGTGTGTAATCAGCTAGAGATTAATGATGGACATGGTATTTCCTATTNCCACCTTGAAACATTAAATGTGATTATATTAAAACATTTGTCATGTTTAAGTGACTGACTGCTAAGTTGTTGGCTGGTGCGATTTTCTCAAAACATAAGGGACTGCAATCAGGTTTTACAGTCATCTCTGAAAAATTCTTTTCTCACTCACCCTTTTGCAGCTACATTCAATGTCATATTAATGAGAAATCCAACGTGGTAGTTTGTTAGAGACAACAAACTCTGGACTCCAAGTTCCAAAAGGCAATGTAACCATATGATGCAAAAAGGGAGCAAGCTGTCAACCAAAGTGAAAATAGACCAACATGTTGATGAAAGAGGTTTAAACTAAAAAATAAAAAAAAAAGTCAACTGAATTTAATCATAAAAAACAAATTGCACCATTGAACTGATAATAAATACTGATAGTCAAGTTGTTCAGGGCGGAAGCTTCCTTTAAGATAGGTCTTTAACAATAAAAGAAAACTCATTTCCATATCTTTTAAATTAATCTGTGAGGTTTTTGAAATTTGGGTCGTGATAGACAGATTATTGCGAAGTCACTCTCACTTCTCATTCTAAATTGCTTCTGAAACATGATTCAAGGATGTGGAACTTCAACTGTAGATTGTAGATGACAGATACTTGGCTCAGAGTTTCTAGCAGTTCTAAAGCACTATTGAGAATGTGGTTCTGTAGACAGCTTGGAGGCTTGGCATGCCAACAGATCTCTTGGATCGCTTCTCTCCAAAAACATTCAGCACACGCTCTGTAGCTGATAATAAACTTGGACTTCTAAAGAGACCACTCATCAACATTTCATCTAAAAAGATGACAGGGGGAGCAGGAGGGCCAACTGAATTGCATTCCTCTTTTGCAAAAATCATATCAAAGAAGAAAGAGAGCATGGATACTCCTTCACAAATAGTGCATGACTCCAGGCCTGTGAGAAGGTGCTATTCTTTTGCAGGGGAATCTGACTTACAAAACCAGGAAGGAAAAGGTTCCAGAACAATCAGAAACACTCTTGCTTATATGCTTACACGCCTGCGGCAAGACAATGGCACCACAGCATCTAAACTCCTGGAAAATGATGCTAATCAAATTAAATATCCGTTAAACACTGGATATGAAACCCTTAGAGACATGTTGAATGTGGCGGTCATGGTCAAGCAGACAAATATAAGCTCCCTACTGTTGACACACATCATTCAACTCAGGGCTTGATGACAAGCTGATCCATTGGATCAGGGAGTAATTCACACTCTGCAAGATGGCAGGGTCCCAGAACCATTTTAGGAACACGACGTTTCTATTTAACACAGTGGCAGTGCATGAAATTACCCTTAAAATATGACAACTCCATTATTTTCACTCCACTCAGGAATCTGAGTATTTCATGGAAATTTTACTCCATGGAGTACTGACAAATTGTCGAAAGCTGCTTCGCTAGGATGTCACTGGGTCTGAGAAAACCTATTGGATGCTGCTATGGCTGAATTCTGGCAAACAGCCAAAAAAAAAAAAAAGCCAAAAGAAATCTGGTTTTAGCCAAAATTGGTTTTTCTGCCTATAACATCCTTCAACACACAGAAATATTTTTCTCCAAAACATCATGGAAATATTTTTATTTACTTTATAACCTTGCTTAGGCTATCTTCCTGCAAAGACCATGCTGGTAAGAGCCAGATTAACAAACCTGGTGGTCTAAAAGCCTTCTTGCTAAGTGTGTTTTTCTCACACAGCGACTTATCATGCTTCCAATCAGGTTGTTGGATAGCTACATGCCATAGCTGAATGGACATACGCCCAATAAATTCAGCTTCTAATTAAATACTGAAGCTCAAAATGTCCATGATGCTCTAGTGTCATCATCAGAATGATATCGTTAAATGAGATTCACTCCCTTTTTTCATTTCTGGGTGCAACCAAAACTTCAGAATACTAGAACTTTACTTGCGGTTGAGGAACATGTATTAAAAAAAAAAAAAAAACAAACAAAAAAACACATCAGTTCAGGAAAGTCTGCAGGAGTAATCTGTACATAGTGGAAAATGTCACAATTTCACCATGTAAAAGGTTTTCTCAGGCAGCCACATCTATACAAGAATACGACTTTAATACTTTTTAAAAAGCCTGTAGTAAAGGAGGGGAAAAAGCTCACAAATCAGCTAGAGTACTGAGTGTCAAAACAAAAAGTGCTTTGTAGTAATCACATCATCTGTGAGTTTGGTGAACTTTAAAGTGAAATAAATAAAAAGTCGGTGTTCATCAGTCATCGTTTATACAGGGAGAGTAGAGTAGTCATGTGAGGGCTGAGCAATTGATTTGACCCTAATAAGGAAAGACCAAAAAGGTAAACCTCAGAGTTTCAGAAGCAGGTGGTGTTGGACAAAGTGTGGACAGAAGGCCCGGGAAGGCTGGAGGCAGCAGCAAATCAGAAGAAAACAAGTACAAGGGCAGCACTGAGGCACAATTATAGATGCCATGCTTCATTAGGCCTAACACAGATGCACATGTCCACGTTGGTCCTGACTTGAAATGATCTCCATCACAGCTACACAAGAGACAGAGGACATGCAGTACCCAGACAATGCCTTTGTAACACTTCAACCCATATAATACTATCATCACATAAAAACTTGTACAGTCATAATAGAAATCAGACGAATTATTATTAGCAATACTACTATAATATTGCTATGACTAAGTAGTAAAAATCATACTTGCACTCTTATTGAATATTCAAAAGGGATCAATTGCGTTAGATTTGAATTTTTTTCATAAGGCAATTTAATCAGCTAAGAAAAACTTGCTTGTTGAATTATATTTCACTGATGAGGTTATACAACTTTTCAATAACAGAAGTAAAACAAAGCTTATGGAAAGGTCTAGCATATGAAATGAGCCGATATTGGTTTAATCATTTAAACGTAATTAACTGTGCAGGAAGTTTATACATAAATATTAAAAAAAAATGATTAAACAAATGCAATCAGACTATACAGATTTACTTAACTTTCTCAAATCGCTAATCAATTCAGCTGTTTTCATTCTTAATGAAGCGCTCTTGAATAATGAGTGCCACAATACATAAGTATGTAGTAGATCCTGTTGTACACACAGATTATCGTGCAGCCTTTTGTCAATGGAGAGGCGCAATGAAACGCTCACTGTCAGGATGTATGGAGTACACGCGTTCTTGCCTTCAAATGGAAAGGACTGAAAAGAGTGCTTTTCATAGGCAGTGAACTTATCTGCATTACCTGCTTTTAAATTCAATGCGAAAATGTTCCAGTTCTTGTACCTTTCTATTTACAGATTCCTGCCCCTTGGAACTGAACTTAAGTAGAAATGACATTTCTTGTAAAGAGGTAATTGTACTTATGCTCATAAATGTCAGGTTAGATTGCTCTGCTTTTAAGCAACGTCACTAGCATTAATGATTAAGCAGAGTGGCCGTTTTTAAGGTCTCACTTTTTCCTTATATGGTTAAACCTGCAATCAACTCGTTGTTGTTTTGTTAATTGTCAAATCAATGCAATATCGCTTGGATGCAATAAACAGCTGGAGATACTTTGGGTGAAATAATAATAAATAGAATGGAAATTAGTGCTTAGGTTGTACAAGAACCTTAAATTCTACTTTTGCTATCATTCTGTCCATCGATTTGCATTTTAATTACAAATGGGTGACAAATTTAGGAACAGGAGATAGTTATGCTTGATCCGTATACATTGTTTCTTCTCAGAGAACATGGAGACCATCTTCAAGGTTTCAAGGCACCTTTGGCATCACATAAGAGCCATGACACAAAGACGATATGCTCAGAATGAGAACAGAACCAACCACCTTTAAAAAAAAAAAAAAAAAGTATTAGTGAATAAAATACTATTGACAATTATATGAACAAATTCTAATCAGGTTTTCTTCAATCAACACCTTGTCTCTATTATCGGTTATAGACACAGATTCCACGACACACTAATCCAAATACAATCTCTATATTCGGGCAGGATGGGTCTCCTTCCAAACGAGACTAAAGATTTCATAACGGACAGATAAGGAGGGGCGGAAGCAGAAGAATGGGTGAGTGAATGGGCAGGCAAAAACGGTGATTAGAGAGTATCGATCAGTTGGGCAGGCTGCAGAGATTAGTGTGGTGACTCATTCAGGGTCATTCCCCCGAGGCTGAAGATGATTAGTCTGTCTGCAATTTAGAGGACACAGTGATCAAATGATGTGTCCAATACAAACTCTCTGAATAAAAGCTACTAGTCTGAAGTTCTCGGCATCAATAAGCCATTTGAGGAGTACAATTAACACCGAAATGAAGAAATCACAATCGACTAGACACCATTAACAATACCAATAATATGTAATATTGGCTTTTGGTTTTTGTTGGAAACTAAAGCAGGGAGACCCCAGAATTAGGCTAGGTTTATCCTCTTACCATGAGCTCAGTGTGATAATGGGCCAAAAACTAAGATTATCTAGAATCGAAGTTGTCTACCGTAGTCCCTACTAATGTGTTGACTTTTTGTCTGACCTCACAAAAATAGTTTTTCACAGGGATTTCATCATGTCAGGCTTTCTAAAGACACATACAAGCATAATGTTTCCCCCCAAAAGGCAAACAAATCTGTGTCCATAAAACACCGTGAGAACTTGGATCAGGTGTGACTGTTTAAACGGTTGTAGTAACTCAAGTATGTATTAGGTTGCTGTCAATAATGAGCTCCAGGTCTATTGAGCACCTAATTGACACCTAATGAGTTGCATTTACATGCCTCAGTTCTCTGACCGCACAATTCCATGTGCAAAATGGCCAAACTCTTAATCCCCCCCTAACAGATGCTTCGCCAGCTGACCACCCAGCATCCCTGCTTCCCCATTCACTCATCAACCCTCCCCCCACCCCCCCACAAAAATAAAAAACTTCCCCCATTAAAACATGTTTTATGTCAAACTCTAATTATACCTACTCTCCAAATCCCCTTCCATCACCAGACTGGAGCATCAGGACATATGTCCTGGGTTTTCTCATTTTCTGAGGCCAAGTGAAGAGAGGGGAAAAAATTGGCCTGGGGCATAACATTGTCATATCAGACATAACATATCAGTTAATATGATAAATGAAGGGATTAAGGGATATGTAAATAAAGGTGATGAAAAGAACAGAAAGGAGTATTTTTAGTGCCTCCTTTTCATTATTTGACTTTGCTGACAAATGATAAGAGTGTTCTATTTGGACAAGCATGTGTTTTCGCATAGATTTATTATGCATTCTTCTGCCATATCCATTACAGTAACCAGGCATTTTGCATTTCGTCGTGATCAACTTCGTCATCCAGTATACAATTAAAAGATAACCCAGAGTAGTACTTAGTCTTAGCAGAAGGGTAAAAGATATGAAAACCTCTTGCTCAATGCCTTTTCTCAATTACATCTTAAAGCCTCAGCTAAACAACATTACTTCAAACTAGAAGGCGCTACAGTGTCGATCTGCAGTCCATTTTTGGGATGCAGCTCTTGCCCAAGATCAATAGACAAAATGAGACAAGTGTCAGGTTGGAGATCTAAATCCAGGAACCACTGACTCGTCTAGGAGAATGAGCTATGCAGGCCGGACTTGATACTGTCTGGTCAGCAGCAGCAGATGGATGAATTTTTTTCCAGGCTAATAAACAAAGCAGGAGGCATGGTGGCACAGTGGGTAGCATAGCCGCCTCACAGCTCCAGGATCCTTGGTTTGTTACTACTCTGTTACTACAGAGTTTTGTCCACGTGGGTTTCCTCCAGGTTCTCCAGTTTCATCGCACCTCCCAAAAACTAAACTGCCCCTAGATGTGAATGCATGTGTGAATGGTGCCTTGCGATGGACTGGCATCCAAAAGAGAGTGTATTCCCACACTCATTCATGCCCAGCCGTAACACCTGACATACTCCCCAGTTAAACCGTAAAGCATTGCAGTGGGGAGGAAGCCACTTGGGCAACCCAAACTGCCAGGTGCCTCTGGTCTTCAGAGACAGGAAAGGCAACAAGAGAACACAGTTAGGCTCAAAATGCATCACAAAGGGCCGGAAGCTACAGGGGCAACTCACACAGCAAGCTACCTCCAGTCTTTAGAGATAGGAACGACACCAAGCTGTACTCCTTAACTGTCTAGTCTTGAGTCTAGATGAGACACATAATATTTCCAATTGCCAAGCCATCAGCAACAAATCAAGGCTAAAGATACATCATGGAGGGTCGAAAGCCACTAGTGTTAACCTATGCTGCTAGCTATGGCTGGTACTCAGAGATAGGAATGACACCAAGTCTTGAGTCTGGCTGAGAGCAGTAAAATTACCAATTATCAAGCCATCAGCTACACGGCAAGGCTCAAGATGCCCCCGTGCATCCCAGCTCCTAAGGTAACCCCACAACTTCGACCCCTCTGAGGGATGTAGTGAGACTGCTGGTCCCTTGAAATCATCATCAGCTTATCAGCTGTAGAGACAGCCCTCATTACTGCCTCTTATTAATTACCATACAGGCATCAAAAAATGTCCCTTGGTTATAGATGAAGTAAGGCTGCTGTTGCCAGCTCGCCTAGGGCCTAGCATGACCAATGACATTGAGCCCAATCTCTCCAAAGCTGACTTCTTTAAACCCTCTTTCCTCCAAGCACACGGGGCATCACTCTTTCGAGCGGATCCTCTCATTGCCATTATGAAAGCTGCCTGAGCTCAATTGTGCAGCGAGAAAGCAAGCCGAGTAAGGGCTTATGACGGTGTCTGAGGATTGAAGCATGACCCATTGTATGTGAGGCCATGGGAAGGAAATCAAATGGGCTTCTGATGGAGGGGATTGGGAATTGCTTGGAGGCATTTGTACCCAGTGACACAAACTGTGCTGATCAATACATCAGACACACATTTTACCTGTGGGAGGCACTGCCATTTTTAAAGATTTTCAGCTGAATAAGAAAGGAACTTCTATACACTTTGTACATAGTACATAAAATGAACAATGCTAAATGGCTACAGAACTCAAGAGCGGGTATTAATAATATCCGATAGAGGAAATGTGTTCTTGTGACAGCACTGACAAATGTAAACGTTCTTAGCACCAGTCGATGAAATTAGTCATTTGTCCATTGAGTCACTCACAATTTTTATTTTTGCTTCTTAGTTTGCCAGGACAGTCATTAATGCACAAATATGACAGATTTATTGATAATCATTTCAATTCTTGCAATTGAGGCTTGGCTGAAACTTCTTGGCAGATTGTTTGAAATACGAGGTGTGTCCATTAACTAAAGCAGTTTGCAGTACTGGTTGTTCTGACTTTCTCAGATTGGGTGCTGCCAATTTTTGCTCATAAAACAAACACTTCTGTTTCATTCAGTGGAATTCTGCAATGGTTCTGCAATACTGGCATCACTCCAACATGGCACTATATCATAATCAGTACAATGCAATTGGAAAAAAAATGAAAAAAAGCTTGTGCACTGAGGTCAGTCATCAAACTGGTGAACCATTTTTTTTTTGCACCAAAGCACATCTGTATAGTTGGTTTTTTTTTGCAAGGTTCATAAAGTACATTTTATTAATTACCTTTTTACCTTGTTTCTCCTCATTTTCTTTCCTTCTCTGTCTCTCAGGAGTGCCTTCAGTAGAGCATAAAAATGTGACTATAAGTAGAGCGCATATATATATGCTCTATTTTGAATAGCTTGAAAAATCACAGAGTTTGTTTAAAAACTCTGTTTTTAAAAATTTGTTTAAAAGAAAAAGAACTGCTGTCACAGGTGGGTCAATTTTACTAATAATTAACATGACATTAATCATACCCCGTGATCGTACAATCAGAGTACAATCCAACCCCCTCCTGACATTCAACAAAGCCAGGAACAACCTACCTAACAGATACTAATGTTGTCTCTGAGGTCATGGCGAGTCTGAAGGACAGGGTCAAAACGGCAGGAATAAGGGAGAAGTAAAGAGAGAGATACAAAGAGACAGATCATAAACAAGACAAAAATATCATAATTAATTCTGTTTTTATTTTTATTTTTTTGAATAACCCGTGCTATCTTGCATTTACGCAGATGGCTCTTAGCGAAGGGAAAGAAGACAATAATGAGAATGGTGTGGACTGTTGATGGAAGAAAAATAGCACTGAAATTACTGTTTGCAATGTCTGGAGCTGTCCAAAGTGAGGGGATGTTTATGAAAACCACTCTCTCTGCAAGCCATGCACACCATAAAAGTTATTCCTGGGGAAAAAAAAAACAAAAAATATTCATCATGACTGTTTCTAACCCAAATCTAACAGTTAAAACAAAAATCTTTGCTTTGGTCCATCAAGAAAATTATAATAGTTTTAGTTCAATATACTAAAGTGCTCCTGTAAATCTATTTATATGACAATTTTCTAAATCAATCACAGCACTAATGGCTCGGAGCAAAGCTGTGGCTTTCGTCAGGATACTGCCAAGCACGTAACTCGGAGCCACGTGACTCCCAAGTGCAGTAACATAGCCAAAAAGCTTCGCTGTTTAGTCAGCCAGCTAGTGAATCATGAACACAACAATTCACTGCAGTCTTACAACATTTACTCCAAGTTTGTTAAAAGTACAGGGAGCAGGCACAACGTTTCCAGCANGAGAAGCTCGCTGCGCCTCTCTGACCTCGATGATCTGCACTGTGACCTTACAGGTTACAATATTTCAAAGGCAAACCGAGTCAGGGGAGAGCTAGGCCGAAAGGTCCTCTGACGCCTTGCTCTAATGGTACCACAGCTCTCTCAAAACCCCCAACTTCCTGTTTACAGAGGGAGCCATGACCCGGCTCTGACAGGAATAAACCTTCTATTGTTTCCAAGCATGTCTTGGGACGGTACTATTCTTTGTTTATTGTCTCCCTGTGGACATCTGAGAACAAGCAGGATGATGGCACAATACATGATGTAAGGGAAAAAAATACAACAGGGTGTGCTGTTAAAGGAAACTAATCAAGGACAGGGTGGTGTGATTAAGTATAGTTACTGTTACCATCTCGAAGTCGTTTGCTTTCCAGAATGTCCTGAACATTTTTCTTACACCACAGCAAACTGTATTAACTAAAGAAAGACAGGTCATACTTTTATCCATTTATAGTTACCCATTTAATCCATTTAATGAGGAACATTCGCAAAACAGTTCCAGCCATCACTTCCACTCACCAGCCTCCCTCTCTCTCTCTCTCTCTCTCTCTCTCTCTCTCAAAGTTAATAAGATAAAAAAAAATGCAGCTTGTCATCTCACAGAGAAATGGCAAATCCTGAAGATTCTCCAATAGCTACAAAGACACTGGAGACTCCTTCCAAAATGCTTAGAGAAAGCATCAACAACTACACATCGTTTTTAAATCAGCTTGTAGGCCGCCTGCCATACAAGTCCCTATATAAGTTGTTGCTATAGAAATGATGACCTATTAGAAAGTGCAGATTAATAGAAACCATTCTCTTACATTGAATTAATCAACACCTTTCTGACAGATCGACTGAGCGTTCAGTTGTACTGTTAGGAGAAGAAGAACAGGGGGGAAAAAAATACAATGGCTCCTCATGTTCAATTTAATTGCTTTTATTTACAAGCTTTGTACATGCATTCTTTAAAAAGACAGGGATAAAACTGAGTGGTATTCTGAAGCCCTTCATGAGCACCATAATGAAGCTTCTCCCAATTAAAGTTACAGCCTCCCGACAGGCTGTAATTAGCATTTTGGGTTCGTCATTCATTACATGAGGACCACCAAGGAATCTCACCATACAGGGAAAACTTTATTGTGGTATTGACAAAGAGCTGGCCAACCCACAGCATGACAAACACAGCAGTATAGCAGCAATCAATAGGCTGGGTACACTGTGACAATTATTCCAGCATGCACACACACACACACACACACACACACACACACACACACACATACCAATCAGCATCACAAAAGACAACAGTGCATATCTAGGTTATGACAGAAACCCAAAAAAAACAAAACAGCCAACTCAAAAAGCATTCCTGTCATGCTGTAACGTGGCCAGTTCTTATCAGCTACAGAAACTTCCAGAAACCACCTAGAGAGATGAGCACCCGCTGAGGCATGCGTGGAAAAGCGGCCTTGAAATCGGGTCAGATTAATATGACATGAATAATGCCTGCACCACAAAAGGTGAAAAGGAAGACCAAAAAAAAAACAAAAAAAACCCTCCCTAGCACATGGAGAGCCTTTTGTTTGAAACGGCTTCTCCAGAAATACATCCTCGACACCCGTCCACACAAATTCCAGCTCTTCCTGAGTGCCACTGTCTCTGTCCACCACCTGTTGGAGGTCCTGCCAGATTCTTCTGCTCGCCTGTGCAAGTCATTACCAGAGAGCTTCATACTCTGGTCCAGACAAACGAGGCATGAAGCACAGTTTGTATGGTGGGACTGCATGCGCTATTAAATGAGGCATTATATTGATTTCTGCCATATTAATGGGACAGACATGCTGTAGAACAAGAAAGGAACAAAAACAAAAACGTGCTGTCTGGAAAGTTTACTAGACACTAAAATAATCAGAGCCAAATTCACAAGTGCAAGAAGAACGTCATTAAAATCTTCGACCTTTCTATTTTCTGTTAGTCATACAGTAAAACATCTGAACAGAACCATCTGAACTCGCTGGATTTGGAGGTCATTTTCTCCGATTCAGAGCTGAGTAATAACTGGGTTTTTTTTTCTAGGACATGGGCTGAATAAAATTTCCCATTCTGAATTTACTTGGTTGTATGCAACATTTTCTCAATGCAGCAGCATTACTTAGATGCACGTTGCAATTTTACAGAGACGGTCCAATTGACTATTATGCACATGTTAATTATTATAATTACACTTAATTATTATAATGAAAGCTAACAAGCCAACACGCGAATGTAAGACGGTGTCCATGAAACATGAGAGATGAAGACAGTCACAGTTGAGCCAGCGGTATTTACAATACACATGAACAATAGTAGAAGAAGTGGAGACGGCTAACATTGGACTCAAATTTCCAAAATGCAGCACAGCTATAAAATGCAACACAGAGTGATCTGCACGGAGTTATGGCATAGACTCAGCTCGGCTAGTCAGACGTCCACTGGAGGACGAGGACAATGGTTTTCATGATGGTATTAGCATGAAATTTGAAGCTTTGGAAGCTGTGCTGTGAGTAGATTTGAAGCGAAGGCTAATGCTACATACAACTTACCTTGGAAAAGGAAAGTTGGAACTCAGAATTAAGTAGAAGAAAAAAATAAAACACAGACGCCTTCATGTTAGTCTTTTGTTAGCAACAAACGAGCCAGCTAACTGATGAGTGAGCGTCCTGTATGGTCAGTGTTACAGATTACCAAAGCGAATATGTCTGGATGTTGATTCATCAACACAGAGCATAACTCTATGATTGATTTGATGTCACTTGCTGAACTCGGGGTTGAGGAGACCTTCCTGAGTATGAGCTGAGGATACATTTCCTAGTCGTAGTTTGGAAGGTACGAGTTGCGACCTTTAGGCTAATGTAGCATTAATTTCAGTGGTGTTGAGGATTGAAACACTGTTCAAAAAAACTTTATTTAAATAATCATTTTTCCTAATGATCATTATTTTATTCATCTATTTTTTCTCCATATTACCCAGCTCTACATAACTATTAATCCGCACATTACTACGTAACACCCAACCGCAGTGTGGGATGGGAAAAAAAAAAAAAGAAGAATGAAGAAACAAAGAGATAAAACACTACAATCAATGCCTAAAATACCTTAAAAACACCATACGTCTTGGGCTATAAGCAAACATTACAACAAGCTGCGGTTATGTGAACAATCTACACATTTCTAAGCTCTGGAGAGAGGCTGAAGATGTTAAGCCTGATCAAATTTGCCTGAAAACCAGTTACACTGAAGAGAATATACAGTTAGATGATAAAGTCAAGCAAAAATCAGTAGTGCTGATGTGTTGTGGGGGCATTTTGTTGCACAGTTTGAGGTCACTTAAAGAAAACCATGACTGCAAATCAATACAAAGTTCTTCCGTGATCCTAAGATAATGGGAGTGGTCTCTTCCAGGATGACTCCGCCCACATCCACAGGGCACGAGGGCTCCATGAATGCTTTGATGGGGATGAAAATGGTGCAGTAAAATCCTGTGCAACTGCAACACCACTAATTTCCATTTCATTTTATTATGTCTAGTACAACACCTCTAGCTGAAACATTCTTTCCTTTTGACTGAATATAAAAGCATACTTCACTGAAGGACAATTAAGCAAACCACAACAAAGATTAGAAAAGAAAAAAAATGGATGTAAGAAAGAGTGAAAAACGCCCGCTCTGTTTAGCCAATAAACTCGATGACTGATGACGCTGCTTAAAAACAGAGCCATCGAACCTGACATTTATGAGCATTACAGCTATTATCTCTCTAAAAGAAATGTCATTTCTCCTCAAATTTATTTCCAAGGTACAACAACTAGAACATTTGGAACACCACTGTGAATTTAAAGGCAGTGAATACAGACGTATTCTGCCTGCGAACAGGTTTCCATTCAGCCAAAGAATGTGTGTACTCCATACATCCTGACAATGAGAGTCGGTTTCATTGTGTGTCTCCAAGAACAGAAAGGCTGTACAATAAACACAGGGAGATCCAGTCACTCCCACGCTATTGTTCATCGGGCCAGAGTGTAAAATGACACTGTGCTGCGTGCTGGAAACGATGGAGCTGAGAAATACTGGAGTAAGAAAAGAAGAAAAAAAAAGTTCTCACACAACTAGTGCAGACCAATCAAAAGTTTTACTGTAGCAGAGTTCGTTTGAACAGATTTGCCCCAAAAAAAAAAGTGAAAAAGTCTTACTCATGGTCCCTGAAAAAAAAGAGAAACATGGAGGACAATGGGCATGTGCAACACCAATGTGATATAAGTGCTGACACTGCTAAACAAGAAATTCCTAGGGAAAAAAAAGAGAGGAAAAAATGGAATTTTTACCACAAAATCTCTAGCACTGGGGTCAAAGGATGAGAACAGCATAAATGTACTTTATACAAAATAAACAT
>CM074960.1:18103971-18116525 GCA_037577455.1 Pangasius macronema
AATCCTGTCCAACCTCGTCACTCCCAAAAAGAGCCTCAACATCTTCAGCCAATCAGATGTTGTATATACGTATAATTTACACTAAATAGCCAAAAGTCTGTGGACACCTGACCTTCACACCCATATGTGTTTTTTAAACATCCCATTCCACACTTAGTCCAATCTCCATTTCTCTGGGAAGGCTTTCCACTACATTTTGGAGCATGGCTGAGGGCATTGGCAACCAACCATGCAAACCATGTCTTCATGGAGCTCGCTTTGTGCACAGGAGCATTGTCATGCTGGAACAGGTTTGGGCCTCTTAGATCCAGTGGAGGGAACTTTGTGGCAACAGTTTGTGGAAGAACCACATATGGATGTGATGGTCAGGTGTCCACATACTTTTGGCCATACAATGAAATACAACATCAAAAAACTAATTTGTCTGTTGAAACTGCAACACAAAAAAAGTTCTTACTTGGAAAAAAGATTGACAACAAATATTGAAAGAAATGGCGACTGACACACACAGCACCTTTTACCCTCCACTTCTATCACTAACCTGTTTATCGAAACAGAAAAGCAAAAAAAAATATTCTGTATTTTCGTTTTCAACACCAAGGCTCTTTTTTTTCCCCAGAAGAGCGTGTAGGGGTTAATGTACACAGCCTTGTCATGACCTGTACCACATTATACTTGCATTATTATGAATGATCTGTAAAGAAAGTTTTAAAGAAAAACAAAATGGATAAAAAAAGGTTCAAAGCAAAAATAAATCACAAACGTGTTCTTCATTCCCTACGTCCTTTTTTTTATGCTGGATGAATTTTATTCCTCGTGTTCGGTCTGACTGCTGCTGTAGGTGGCAAGAAACTGAAGCGTAGTTTTCAGATGTCTCCTGTATCGCCGTGACAAGGGATCAGAACCCATAAATGCGATGGCTAAACCATAAATTCTGGCACCTCTGAGGTTAGGTTCATTTTCAAAATTGGTCATTTTGCCTCTATTAGCTTTTTGAACGCACAGCGCCAGCCACAGTGTGTTAATTCTGAAATAGAAAGAAAAGGGTCTAAAAAATTGTTCTACTGATGCTGACCTTGGCACACTATTAAGATCGAAGCTTAAATATTGAGATGAAAATCTGAACACTATGTTTGTAGTGTTGACTCATCTGACAGGTCAAAGTCCTTCTAACCGTGCCAAGTGGCCTGAACCTCAGCTTCTAATACACGCGAGTTATTTGACAACTTCTATGGCCTGCTATTTTTATGACGCGATCCAGAGCCTATCTGAAACAGACTGCGTCCACAGAGTCGATGGGTGTGTCTTCAGTGAAAAACACAGCAGTGATATAACACAGAAAACACACACAGACACACACAGACACTACTAACTGCTAACTAATGAGCTTCTGAACTTTCACCTGCTCATATGTTAACAGGAAAAACCAGAGCCAGAACTTGAGTCTATCTCCGGTAGTCTAATTTTGGGTTTTAGACATGAGGAATAGAAAGAAATGGAAAGGATATATGTATTTAGGACATTTTTAAGCTTTGAAGACAAAATTAATGAATAAGCAAGCTCCATTAAAAGAGCTGGACTGTTTTGTTCACATGCTCATGTTGGAAAATGTTGAGGCATCCTCATCTCAAAACAAGAGCTTCGAGACATGACTATCTCAACGTTAATCAGCTGGAAAGGCAGCCGCAGAGAGAGAGAGAGAGAGAGAGAGAGAGAGAGAGAGAGAGAGAGAGAGAGAGAGAGAGAGAGAGGCATGTTCTGGAAAGACTGGCTCATCCATGTAACAAAACACGCACAGTAACTCCCCGAAACCTGCAAACTTGCAAAGCTTGTTTTCAGTCAGAGTAATTTTACCCCTCTCAATCTCAGCAGGAAGAACACCTTCCTTCCACGTGCTCGACTACAGATGATCCGCGAGGTGCGTACGAGCTTCCAAACTGCAAAATGTGAGGTGTGAGGGAGTCATGCTGAGGTTAAGAGTCAGCGCTCGGGGAAATGAATGCAGCAGACGTGAAGAAACGCTCATGTTTCCTGCATTCGCACCCTTTCTTTGGCTCCCTTGAATAAGCATTTCCAAATGACCATAAGTTCTCTCTGTCTCTACTGCGAGTTCTCTTTTGTGTTTCGACCCCGGTGTATATACGGACACAAATCACATCACATCACAGAGCAGGGGATGATGACTGGAAACCCAATACTATGAGTGTCCAAACCAGGTTGGTGAGCGAGTCGCTTCGACCTTCGACCGCAAGCCAATGAGTAACCACAAGAGCTGTCGTGGCCTAATGGTCTAAGAGTCGGACGTGTAACCCGAAGGTGAACCTGAAGGTCGTAGGTTTGAGTCTCGGGTTCAGCAGGGATTGTAGGTGGGGGGAGTGAATGACCAGCGCTCTCTGCCACCTTCAATACCACAACCAAGGTGAGACCCTTGAGCAAGGCACCGATCCCCCAACTGCTCCCAGGGCGCCGCAGCTAAGATGGCTGCCCACTGCTCCGGGTGTGTGTTCACGGGTGTGTGTGTGTGTACTTGGATGGGTTAAATGGAGAGCACAAATTCCGAGTATGGGTCACCACACTTGGCCACAAAGTCACGTCACTTCACTTCACTACTTTAATCAATGTTGTGAGTGCAATTATTAACGTTGATCTGTTAATTAATCAGAAGCGGTCAAATCAGCAACCCAGGACAAGCAGATGTCTTATCCGGGCTAAATTGTTTTTATTTTTGAAATTTTATATACAAAATACGTTCACATAGCCCAGACTAGGCATGATATAGGTGCATTTCTGTAACTAATCTCATCCATGCTATGCATAATAAATGTGGTATTAATGTAGAATGTCACATCACCCAACATGTTTAAAGGTTCAATTAATGTAGGAATAGTAGTGTCTGTCAATCATTTGCATGAAACTAATTACTAAATGAACACCTTTCTTTCTGTTTGCTTGGTTGTTCGGTGATAAACAAATGTACCGTCACTGGGGGGCTGTTACCTTGGTAACTCTGTTAGCCATCACCACACAGACAAAAGCCTAGTTCGAGTGCAGGGCACACACCAACATCACAATGCATGACCACTTAAGCAAACGCTGATAATCATGATCTACATTAATATCCGATTAACTGCCTGGCTCCGTGGCCAGCAGAAAACAAAATGCACCAATGTGTGTAACGGTATAATTTAATGGCACCAGACGCCAATTTGCATAAGGTGGCCTCAGAGATGCACCAAATGGTCCAAGAAGAATATGGGAACAGATTATTACTGATCACCACAGACCAGAGTAAACTCCTAAAGTGGAATGAAGTGTGAAAATGGAGTGATTACTTCTCTTGATAGTCTATCCCTAGACAAAGACACTAAAGCTGGTCAGAATAAACGTATACTGTCCTGACTGACTTCGGTGTACTAAAATTTTTTTCAGAAGTATTTAGACCTATCTGTTTGCCAACCCGGCACACACTGATACAGCCTGGCAACTCTGGCACAAGCGTTCCCCTCTAATCTGTCCAGAGTAATGAAGAAAGTCGAATACTGTGAGGGTAATGCTAAGAGATCTTGGAGACATTAGATAACTGCTGCTAAAGCTGGCAAACAACTTGATTTTCAACTGTGTGTGAAGTAAACACACAGGTATCAGTTACAATGCGAAGTCTGAAAGTAAAGGGGAGTCTTTTCCATAGAAGATGTGATGTAGTTAGGTTTCTTGCTACAGTTGACGAGCTTGTTTAGACTCTATCAATGAGAGGACTCTCGGCTAATTCCATGTCCATGTGAAAGATCCCATGTTCTAATTTTGAGAAGGAGGAGTCTGTGAGTAGGCATCATTGGAGGCATGTTAGTAGGCCACCGGCAGAAATGTCCTTGATGAGATTGCTCAAGCTTGCCAGCACAAATGCTGCTAAATTACCGCAAACTAGGTGAATTACATAATGACTGCAACAATGCCCTCACTCCTGATGACCTAAAAAAAAAACAAAAAAAAAAAAGAGCTGAGCAAACTCATATCTTAAACTGTAACTTGCAATTTTAATCTGTTCTGAATATTTACACCATTTAAACATGTGTGTGTCAGCATGGGGGAAACCCTTCACATGGTCAAATACGGATAATGACATTTTCTACTAGCTCTCAAAACGACAGGCTTTCCTGTACTGAAACACGTTTCTCTCTTCATGCATTTCAACCACAAGTCCATTGTTTAGTCTGGTTACCACCGAAAATGAAAACATTTAAAGGAGCACCACTTACGTTTTGATAGCCGGCATCTGATTACAAAACGGACTGTTAGGGTTTATGTCTGTTGCGCTATGGCACGTAACTTTCCAGCAGCTTGATCATGACATTCGGGGTTTGAGCGTGGTTTTACACATCCTTAGTAGAGCTGCACGATATATCGAAATTACTGAAATATGTTTACACAAATGTAAATATCGCGATATGCATATCGCAAGGGCTTGTGATAACCGAATGATTTTATTACTTCAAAAAGTGACGAAAAGTCAACGTTTTAGAGCGACGCAGAGAGCAGAGAATGCTTTCTTTTCCTCAAAAGAACATGAGAATAGTAGCTAAATATTGACTTAATAGTCACTACTAAGGGTGGGCAACATGACAAAAATACCTTATGACAATACTTGTCTACAATACACAATATGTATCACAATATATAGGTTTGCTAACCAACTGTAAGCAAAACAGTAGTGCTGTGGGCTTTTCTTTTAAACTATAATGTCTTCAAAATTAATTCCTTTAAACTGAAAAGAATAAATATATGACATTAAATTTTAACATTTTAATAATAATAATATTAATAATAATAAATTAGAAATACATTTCACAATTTTAAAGACTGAGGGCAAAATGTTAATATGAAATCAGCTGCTTCCAATAAAGTTTATAAAAAAAAAAAAAGGATAAAAATATATCATGATGCCTGCGACATCTCAGAAAAGTGCATTACGACATAATTTAATCACGATATCGATATTATATCATCATACTTCCCGTCCCTAGTTACTACCAACTGGACTCTCTTCAAAATAAAAAAAATAATAATAATAATAATAAAAAAAACCCACAAACACCACCAACACTCTATGATATGTATTGATTAGGTAATTTCAGCTAGTTTTGGATTGAAATTATTGATTTTTCCCTTGAGTCATAAAAGCAATTTCATTAAATTACAATTCAATTACACACAGAATTGTAAAGAAAATACTGTATGTACCATACATATACAACGGGAAAATAAAAATATAAAATTAAAAGTGATCGAAACAAAAATGACATTTCCAGCCTTAACAGAAAAAACCTCGATAAGAACAATTCCATATATATACAGTATATATATATATATATATATATATATTTTTTTTTTTTTTTATTATTTTTTTTAACTGAAAATAACATAACCAACATACATGTTTCACGTCCTTCTGAGGAAAATAAAAGCATTCTCTGCTACTTGTGTCGCACTAAAACTCTTTCGTAACTTTTTGAACTATTAAAATCATTCTGTTATTCGCGATATGCATATTGCTATATTTCGATAATTTCGATATTTTGTGCAGCCCTAATAGGGACACTGAAATGCTTGTTGCACCATGTCCTGTCTTGTCCCTTTCAGATTTAAGCCTGGGCCTCAGACTGCCAGATGTGGCCCTGTTCACTCCAGACAGCCATAAATTGGAATCGGTGACAGGGTGGAGTTGTGATGGAGATTTCGAGGCCAGCCAAGATGTGGCATCCACTCTAGCCACACGAATAGGCTTACACCGGGGTGACAGGCTGCAGGGCGTCTGCTGATGAGGTGCCAACTAGACAGGAGAAACAGTCGGATCACAAGAGCCTAGTGAGAAAAAGAAACCGCGAGATCACGGAGTGCGTGAACCGTCCCTCACTTGCGCTTCTTTTAGAATTCGCTCAGCAGGAGTTTGCAAGGAATGACAAAAATGTTGTTACCCAAGACAGACTCGCTTTTTTCATTTTATGCTAAATTGGTTGTGGGGCCAAAGCACGGACATAAAAAGCTGCCGTGAAATTCTAGTAAGAGAGCCACAGTGCAGGAGGCCAGTGTGATCAACAAACTGAGTGCAATTTCAGCCTCACAGACGGACCGAATCTTACAAAATAAACACGTTCTTTGCTTTTTTTTTAATATTCAGAAATGCACAAGACACAATAATTGCAGCAAAACATTCCCCACTAACCTTGAAAGAAAGCATGGACGCTGCGAGACACTGAGTCGAGATGAGATCGCTGACCAAATGATTACTAACATGAGATGGAAGGAAGGGGGCGGAGCTTTCAATTGAGTGACGGTTAATATTGGAGACATCAAAACACCTACGCAAATGAGATTCGTTTGTTGATGCGCCCTTCTGACATGTGTATTGGCGGGGGGAGGAGACTGCTCTTTTGGCGTATTTTTGAGTGATGATTCGTAGCAACGTACACAATGTTACAACGTGGAGCTCAGTGAATTGTGCGAAAGTCAGGACTGAAAAAGATATCGCGTACCAAACAAACCAGGAAGATTTCTAAAAAACCTCCCAGTGAACATTTGAACTTGGAGATGTTTTCTGATAAATGGTTTTAGGCTCGTATTCAAATTGCGAAATGTCGGTCAACATCAAACAGGCACTTCCACTTCCTGAACTTACTTGGAGATATTTGCAGATAAAAAGAGAGTGAGATGCTTTTACTGGCCCAGTGTTATGTTGTGCGCGTGTGGGGTTTTTTTAGTGTGTTTTTTTTAAGGTTTTTAGCGTTTAGCTCCAGGTTCGGAGAATGTGCCAGAACATTTTAGGGAGAGGTGTGCATGCCTCTACAAGAGCCAGGCTTTGACAAAATCCAAAACAAGGCCAGAAATTGGATTGAATCAAGCTACCCTGACAAAACACGCTTAAAATCAAAAAGCCACCAACAGAGGGTCGCATTCCATTCGATATAGTGGACAAGTACACTTCAAATTTCATTTCAGACAAGCAAGAAACTTTCCCTACTCACGAATGGTAGCCTGTGTGACCTTGAAGCCAAAATTTCATCCAATAAAAAAAATACAATTAAAAGATACACACCCAAGGTTACCAGAGATTTGGCCTTGTTTGGTATTCACTGACTAAGCACTACGTGCGCTATTGTTTTTTATTTTACTTTTTTTTATATATATAAATAACAGAGAACACCAAGAGTTCAACAACAATAGTGTGGATTAAGGATACTGGCAACGCCAATATCCATTTCTCTCTGTATAAAGTGATTAAGTCTATATAATCCTTGAACAAAGCTTTGCAGTGAGCTATAAATGGACTACCAGCATAAGCACCTGTTAACAATATAATATTTTCGGCATGACGTCGCAGCAGAACACGGAGTACGAATGGACATTCTCCGCATTCCTCAGCTATCTCCAACTCTCTACTTACACAAACACATGGAGAGAGATTACTCACAATTTGCACTCGTCTGTGTAATCTGCTTCACTTGTTTACTTTTAAGCTTATAAACTTATTACGAAAAGGGTTCAAATCATAAATCATAAATGCCTGTTCCTAATAATACAAATAAATGACATTTCACTTGCTGCATAAGCAAATTTCCAATAAGAAGATTAAATAAAATCCTCTTTATTAGAAACCCGCGAGTCAAAAACGTATTAAAATGTTCGGAACGCTACTTATCAGCAATGTGTTTTTTGAGTTTGATCCCATTTTCTTGCATCTGTCATTTACCAATTCCCACCCACTATCAAGTACTAAAGCCTACAACCAGAGAGTTGTGAAGTTTAGCGGGTGCATCTTTTTGAACTGCTGATCAGTTGATCACACTCGGAGGAAAGCGCTATCTACCCTCTTCCACATACATGACACCCAAGATTGGTTAGTGTCAGTCTGACTGACAGGGGAATGAGAGTATTCCATCCCTCCCAACCATTCATGTCTGGGAGTGCAAGGGAGCAAAATTTGCCGTGCTCTCTGGGTGGCAGGGACAGCATCCTCTCATTCCCCTGTCAATCAGAGTGACTCGCCAATTTTGCTCCCTTCCTGCCAGAAATGGTTGTGGCCATCACTGAGATTCAAACTTCCACTCTCCCAATGACAGCACCAACGTTTTTCCTGTTGCACCACTTGAGAGCAGACACATCTTTTTGAACANGTAGAGAGAGTAATGACAGAGCTTGGGCAATTTTGCTCTCTTGGACTCCCATATCAAGACAAGCAACAATTAAAAAAAACAGCAATACAGAAGTCAAAGTGTGAGCGCTACTTAAGCCTCATTTTAACCAACCAAAAAGCCCACATCCTCTTGTTCTCTATTGGCTCACAAGACAGAGGCTCTTGACTTCACAAGTCAAAGTTCACCTAAAGCTGGCACAAAGCAAAATTAGCCTGTGCCAGAAGTAAATACATGTCTTTCAAGTCACGTGTCCATTCTCTTGCTGTGAATTAGGTTTTCTGCTGGGTAATTTTATTCACATTTGGTCTGGCCATTACTTTAGCTGGGATATTTTCAGGGATCTGCCTTATCGTTATCGGAAGTGGTTAAAAAATAAATAAATAAATAAATAAAAGTTATTACAAAGTCTATGCCTTAGATGGCATCTATGCTGTCCTTGTCACCTAACAACAGTGAATAGAAATCGCAGGAACTGCCTCTGCACTCAATATGTGCTTCAATAAGTTGAAGACTGCATTGAGGAAGGGGAGAGGGGAAAAAAAAAAAACACCCTCATAGCCATGAACTTCTACACAGCCACACACAGGATATGCTAATTCCTCTTCTAAGAGGTTATTCAAGTTCGTCTGGAATGGAATGGAACGAAGAGCGTGTGGAGTGGATATGTGAGGCAATCAGAGTCAACAGAAGAGAAGGGAAGGACAAGGTTGGAATTTAAAATGGTCTATCTTACAACCGCTCACTGTTAATTCACAAAGACTGCCAGAGTGACGCCACTGAAAGAGAATTTTCTCTTTCAAGCCCACTCAAGGTCTCGTGACTCACCTTCTGCTGCTTTGGATGATCTCACATAGATATCCTAGAAGTCTGTTTCTTCCCAAATCTTCAGTGGATAATCTCACCTGGATACTGTAGACTTGTAGACCTACGAACTGCAGCTGTGGTCTGAGATTGTGAGTAATGAAATGGCCATCACAGACTCGCATAACTGATCAGCGCCATGGTCTCAGTCATTAAGCCTGTGATTATGGAATGTAGCTTCAAAGGTCAGTGATGGTCACTCATGATTAGATGCGTTTCCTTCAGGATTGTAGAAAGCAATCAGCAGGTCATCAGAAATGGGCTTATCAGAGCAGTGAGGGAAACAGTGTACACAAGTGGAATGAAGAAAGGTCTTTTGTTACAGGCTAATGTATTCACACACATACACACACACAAAAACCCACAAAGCTAGAAACCTGGCATACATACCACATCGGATACTTCCTTTCTGGAAGCATGCCAATCAAGTGGTGGTATATTATGGTGGGCTGGAAGAGCAAAACACATTAACAAACCAAAAAGGCACCAGAAAATAGAAAATGCGACAAAACCAAACACACCATAAAAAGAAAAGGGGCGGTCCTTATCACCTACCGCATGCTCGTTGCTGACTGGACATGGCATATAACTATAAATATCACGGCGTGTAAAAATATCACAAGAAAAAAAGAAGTGCATGTTTTCAGTCACTTATCAAGTGAAAACAATTTAACGAGTTATGATATTACAGTGAAGAGTCTCATGAATAACCTGGCAGTAGCCAATGAGCAACGAGCATGCGAGTTCCAACTACGACCTGTGCTTTCTGTTTTGAGTTAATGCTGTCGTATCTTTTTTTTTTTTTGTTATACTGTCACATTTCTGCTTCTGTTCTCTTATTTATTGGGTTTATATTGTTGATTTTGTATGCTTTTTGTTTTGTTATGTTTTATTGNTTTTATTGGTTTGTTGTCATGTTTTTGGTTTTATTTTGGTTTTGTTGTCAGTTTTGTTGGTCTGTTAATGTGTTTTACGCTTACGGACCTGTAATCTATACCCGCACCAATGCAGAATAACACAGCAATATTTGCTTGCTTACAGGATCCAGTTTCCATAAAAAGGACAATCTGTAAAAGGCTCCATGGTGACAGCTAAGGGCTATAAACATCCTATACATGCCTCTGTCTGCACCTCATCACTGCATTTTGAATGCTCAATTACCTGAATGAGAGCCACCCGATCAATAAGCTGTTAACAAATCCTGAAAAAAGTGAAGGCCTATGCAGTGCCAGTAAGCGCCATGCATTCTGATAAGTAGAATGCATGCTGCTTGTGGGAAAAATGTGAAAAAAAACAACAACAACAAGCTGAGATGCTGTAAAGCTGCCACAGATAAGCAGAGCAGTAGTGTCCTCTGGCAAGGCCGAAAATAAAATCAGACCTGGCCGAGTAAGGCCAGTGATGGAAGCCCATGTGTTTTAGATTTTAAACTTCTGTTTTCATTACATGGTAGTTTGTTTAGTTAGACATTCCACGCATAACAATGTATTCATGTGTAATGATTTGTCAAGAACATTTCTGGCTGTTCTGAGATAAGCGTTAACATGGTTAATGCAACTACTGTAATGTTTTAGGAGCACTGCAGGAACATTATTTCTGGAATGTTACAGTGTAACCTCCTGCTGAATATTTTCAGAAGGTTCTAATAACATTCTCTGCTAGCTGGGGAAAATGCTTACCAAGCAAATAATAGCCATTCAACAATTTTAAACTGTTTTAAAGCACCAGAGTCGCAAAGAGTCGCAGTACTGTAACTGCTGCTGCATGAGTCGACTCCAAAAGCAACACTGGTGCAGCACAAATCAGCCAGAACAAAAGAGGCGAGTATCAGGTCACCCATTTCAAAAGGCCCGAGTTGACGAGGGCGCATCTGGTGTGTACACAATGTGTCCTTTCCACCTGTGCCTCCCATGTTACTACGCAACACGTACAACACCATGTGCAAGGCTGTGGGATCTCAAGGGGGTCGTAGTCTGGGGACGGAGCGCCTCTGAAACAGAGCTGTTGTCTAGGTAAAAATGATCAAGGCTGGGTCGAGCACAAGGTGAGCTCAGAGCTCATGTCTCATAACAGCTGTGAGAGGTGCTAGTATGATGCAACAAGCGAGAACTGAATGTACCGCTATAATAGTTATTTTCAGAATCCTCTTGGGAATGAAGATCTTTCGCTACCGCTGGTGATAAATAACTAATTGATTCCGAAGTCTGCCAAGTGTGCAAGTTGCCACGCATCCAGGGTGTAGAGGTGAAAGATTCAATTCCAGCAAAGTCTTGCAAAAAATATGATTACACGAAATAGATGTCATGTGCATGTCATTGCCTGCTCTGTTACAAAATGACCCAAGGGGTAAGAGCAGGCTGGGGAAATATTATATATATATATATATAAATATATCCAATCTGTGTATGGAATACAGAGCACAATATATTGTTTGTTAATTATCGCAACACTTATATTGTACCTGATGCATTCTAACTACAGATGTAAGAACACTAGATGCTGCATTAGCTGCTGATGCTAACTACTTTCACATATCAGTGTCCTCCTCAGCAGGCGCAAGGTTCACTTCCAAGTCAGTGCCAGTCTATGGGCAGGATTAAACAGTAATAAATGGGGGTGTACATCTTTGATCTGAGAGTGACTCAATTCAATTCACAATTTTCAAACTGATTCAAAATCGATTTTTGTAAATTATGAAAAATTTGATTCAGTGCAACATTGATTCAAACTTCTTAAGAAATATCAGAAATCCCTAATAGTATTTCTTCCTCAGTGACATTCATATGAAACACTGTCACTATACACTGACTACCCATTTTAATAGGAACACCTGTACCCCTGCTCATTCAGGCAAAATTTCCAGTCAGCCAATCACGTGGCAGCAGAGCAATGCATAAAATCACACAGGGCTAGAGCTTAAGATACAGGGCTAGTTCACATCATACATGGTGTCTGACGTGGCATCAAACGTGGCATGGTTGTCGTTGCCAGGTGGGCTAGTTCGTGCATTTCAGAAACGGCTAATCTCCTGGGATTTACACGTGCAACAGTCTCTCGAGTTTACACTCGAGTGTCACACCAGTCCTGTTGGCAGAAATGCCTTTTTGATGAGATAGATCAGAGGAGAATGGTCCGACTAGTCTGAGATGTTAGGAAGACTATGGTAACTCAAATAACCACTCTTTACAACCACGGTGAGCAGAAAAGCATCTCCGAATGCACGCGACATCATCATATCTTGAGGAATGGGCTATAACAGGAGGAGAAGACCACATCAGGTTCCAGTCCTGTCAGCCAACAACAGGAACCTGAAGCTACAGTAAGCACAGGATCCCCAGAAACTGGACAGCTGAAGATCAGATCCACACTGATGCTTGACTACAAAGCCAAAAACGGACCAGCACCCACTTACCTCAAGTCACCACGCTCCCTCCGATCCTCCAGCACTGCTCAGCTGGTCCCAACATCTCTCAGGGTACAAGGAAGGCATGCATCGAGACTCTT
>CM074960.1:18121242-18136580 GCA_037577455.1 Pangasius macronema
TAATTTTTAATCTATAGCCCTGGTGCGTGACGGAGGAAGTCGACAATGAAGCCGAGGAGATGAGGAGACATGTCAAGAAACAAAAACCGTGCCAAGCACCTGTGATCCAGCACCAAAGACCAGCATGCAACATCTGTGGCCGTGTGAATAATTACAGAGCGTGTGCAGCCTTTGGGAGCGCACCAATCACACTGACGTGATTACATCTCATCTCAAAAAGGGCACTAGAGGAGGAGAACAATCCATATTCCTGCCCTAATTTCTCCTCCTTATGCACGCGCGCACACACAAACAGGTTGCTCCAGAGGAAGCCGGAGAGCGGGCTGTGTGTAGATGTTGCGATTCACGTCTTACATGGACTCATTTTTCGATTAAAAATAATCAGATAAATGCAACAGTGGTGCTTTTATGAATTGCAAATTCATATTTAGATTTCTACATGAAATCTTACTTTATATTTCTATACTGTTTATGCTGCAAATATGAAATCAGAAATTATGCTACATTTATAAACCTAGCGCCAAAGCAAACACTCTGGAGAGCTGAGAGGGTGGGGCTAAAGCAAATGTGGATCCAAACTTTTCAAATATACACATCACGGGTGAACAAATCAGTCTGCCCGTCAGGATTTTTAGCTTTTTATACATTAAACAACCAGAAAAGGGCGATAACTCAGGAAAGTGTATTGTGGCATAACCACAATATCGATATTTTAAACAACAGTTAGCTCCAGTCCGCTAATTTGATTGAACGGGCAACGTTCCAAGAGTGCCTATACACACACACACACATCTATAATTACACTGGGACATTTCGCTGTTCATATCAATTCACTCGCCTGTCTTTGCAATGTCAAATTTCACTTCCTAGTTGGAAACCGTTTCTCCAGTGACATCATCAGCGGACGTGGCAAACGATATTTTACAGGAATATCATTTTTAGCTTTAAACATGCCACTCAGGAGCCTCGCATCATCTCATTTCAAGCACAAATGGATGCAGGAAAAGCCAAGCCTATTTTGCTTCATGCGTCACAGACATCCTTTTCTCTTCTGCAGCTTTCATTACGCCATCAAACGACTGCTTATCAGGTGGTAAATACCAGGCCTGGCTGTTTGGAAACAGCAGCTAGCTCAAGATGTGTGCGTAAACGTGCGTGTGTTGTTAGCAGGAAGAGCGGCAGGTTATCACTTCAGCTGGCATCAACTCCCGGCCGGTTTAAAGTGCTTTTATCACTACACAGTCTACACCCTGAAATTTCAGCTGTACTCAATCTAATGACTTTCATTCAGCTTTGTTTATTCAGGCCACAGCATTGTATCTCAGGGTCATAAATACCAGGAATGAGGCTTTGTCGCTGATGGCTAATCGATTCCAGAAACTGGAGCACAGGCTTTTTTTTTTTTTTTTAAGAGCAACACTCAAGCACACTGCGTAAATTCTGCATTTCAAAGATTATCATTTTCTCTTCTCTAGCAGTTCTAGTCTTGGCATTAACAAGAATCAGGAACAAGCAGATTTCGTGTCTTATCTTTCATTATTGTAGACTCGCTGACTCTTTTTGTCGAGGCCAAAAACCTGATGTGCTTGTTAACTAGTTACCTCACTCTACTTTATTACATTACAGATTCTCGAATCCGTTTGGTCAGAAGGTCGGGATTCATTTTCTATAGCAGCAGCTCTGACAGTAGTTCCGCCTGTATTTCAAATAGCAGGTTTATATTAATGCGCTTGTTCTATTATGTTTTCGTTTCTATAGTAACGGCTCATTCACACGGACGAATTTTAAAAACTGGCTGTTAATTAAGACTGAAGACCCTACACTCCTTAGTTATGTTAATAGACATAAGAAGGAGTCTCCAGTGTCAGTACTTTTTAGCAGTCAGTTTGTTTTCCGCCAGGAGTTTTTACGCTTTTCAATTTCTCTAACATCACAAGCTGCATTTTTTTTTAACTTCGAGAAAGAGGGGTGAAAAAAAAAAACAGAAAGTGACTGAACGACCGTTTATAGGCATTACAATGCAAGTGATGACAGGAACTAACTCGTCTAGATAACATTAAATGTAACTGCTTCAAAAGCATTCTTTAATAAACTAGAAATCTGCATCATTGGCAATCATCATGGATTATTTTCCTATAACAGCATTCTGTCATGTTTTATTCCTTATGCGTTTATCCATTTTTAATGCTTGTTGCTTCCTATAAAGCTCCACGCACATTAGGACTCCACTAACATTCCACTGATGATATCTTGTCATCAAAAAAAAACAAGAGAGATGAACACATAAACCTAACTCCTGTCAAGTTCATATCTGGGATTTCCTGCTGCAGCCTCCCAGGGGCACTCATCCATTGGCGCGTTATCACTTGTCATGAAGATCACACTAGTGTGCGAGTAGAGGCGTGTGATAGCAGTGTTTATGGTGCATCATAGGGAGCGACGAGCGTTGAATCAACAGAGCGGCGCAGTTCATGCCAAAAGAAGGACAGATAGTGAAAGAGGGTGGTAGTTCGAGAGAAAACACAGAAGAGACAGCTGGGACAAGAAAGCTAGACAGAGATAGGTAATTGGACAGGACGCTTTAATATTCCGAGCAAATGATTCTCTGCAATCTCCAGGATTCATGAACGATTCAGAACAAAGGTTTAATCTCTTACACCTCCCTGAATTCGAGACGACTGTCACCTGTGGTCAAGATCTCCAACATAGCCCCTGACCTCAAAAGCAAAGAAGCGTCCAAAGGATTCTGTCGTTTTTTTTTTTGTTTTGTTTTTTTTTACGAGTGCCCATTTAAACCCAACAACTGCATCACTTGCGAGCCTTGATTACTGCTTTGACACATCCTTTAATTTTGTCATGATTAGTTGGCGACACCATATAAACACTCTAATAACAATATGATAATCAGAGAACAAAATGAACTGCGATGAGGCGTCTGAGGCCCACAGCAGCCGGGTTCGTTTGCAGAAGAGCAATTCTAACTGGGGTGGGAGATATGACAAAAATATCATATCACGTTTCTCAAAGACGTTTCTAAGACGCACAATATGAATCACGATACATATCGCTGGCTAACAATTTCACAGCAAAACAGTAATGTTGCTTTTTAAAAAAAAAAAAAAAAAAGTTCAATACATTATTTAATGTCTACAAAAAATATATATATATTTTTTAATATTTAAAAATAACATTTTAATCTCTACAAAATAAATACAAATATTTAACACTGGAAGGAAAATGTGTTTTAATCTAAAAAAAAAAAAGTCATTTTACAATTAACAATTAGAGAACAACAATTTTAAAGATCAAAATTTTAAACATCAAATCAGCTGCTTCCAGTCTTTTTTAATTATTTGAATAAAAAAAATTAAAATGCAATAAACAGGTATCACTATATCCACAATATCTCAGCTCGTACTGTGACATCACAAAGTTATCAAAATATTGACATTACATCGTCATATCAACCAAACCCTAAAACAACTCTTCTGTAAAGGAAATTCCACCCAGAAACACGTTAAACATGTCGATACTAAAATATCTGTGATGTGCTCAGCAATTCTGCTGCTACTTTGTCGTTTGGTGCTGTATTCATGTGAATCAAGCGAAATCACTCCGGGTGCATTCTTCCTTTAGATCCCTCAATAAAAAGTGCATTATCAGCTTTACATCACTGTAGCCACGTCAAAACACAAAAGCAACGCCCGTTTATTTCATTGTGGTAAAACTAATGAAAATGGCAGGTCAATGAAAGGTTGATGGAGACATCCTACTGCCTCATTCCTGTAAAACTCACTGGAGCTGTTTACGAGGGAAACTCCAGTGTTGGCTGGCATTATTTCAATATTCATGTAAAGATCAGGGCTGGCATAAAAAGCCTGGATTATATATGGTGAGAGTGGCAGCAGTGCTAACATGCGGTCTACGGCTGATGCAGGAGTAACCGGTGCGGTTTTAAGGCCATATTTCTAAATCTTTTTACAAGTGAGTTTCTACGGCTAAAGCAGCTGGCAACGGCAGACTGCCTATAAACCGCTAGGTCTTAAAGGAAGCCACATTAAAGCCGTCTCCTGTGCTCCGCAAAGCTCGCCTTAAACCCCGTCTGCTCCATAAACCGCTGAAATCAACAGCAAACACAAACAGTCTGGGCTTTTAAACAACTCGACCAAAATAGTACGAAGTGGTTTGAGGCTCTGTAGAAATATTTCCCAGTATTAGACATATGAGACGAATGCTTCGATTTGGATTTTCTCCTTTTACCTATAATCAAACCAACCTGAATTCTAGAGTTAATTACAAAGTGTGCCTTGAGGTGAATCAGTTAAAGCAGAGAAAAGGCAAGGGGTTCTCAAACCTGGACCTGGGAAGCAGTAATCTGGTTTAGGGAGCGTTTGCGTCTCACAGCTTCAGGGTCCTTGGTTTGAACCGGAGCTTGGCTTACCCTCCATGTGGAGTTTCACACGTTCTTCCCAGGCCCGTGTGGGTTTCCACTTGGTTCACTGATTTCATCCCACTTCCCAAAAATCATGGAGGTGGACCAGCTATTCTAAATTGCCCATATGTTTGAAAGAATGAGTGAACGTATATGTGGTACCATGCAGTAGTGTCCCAATCAGAGTGTATTCCTGTTACGTACCCAGTTTTCCCAGGATAGACTCCACATCCCCCATGACCCTGACTGGGATGAACTGGTTACTGAAGACAAATAAATGAATAATTTTGGTCTAAGAAGACTTCACTACTTATTTGATGTCAACTGGGGTATTGTACCTATCTTGCAACTGGACTAATGTTCAGATCAGCTCCAAAGTGAGCTACCCAAGAGAGCTAATCTGCTTAAGATGATAACAATGGTTCGGATAAAATATTGCTGCTCTTTGATGATATTTGGAGAAAATGGTGCTACTGCTCCTCTGCGATAAGACCTACAAAGGGTGTCACCATAGGAACACCACAACACCATGACATGACATCATCGCTACTGGACCTCAGTTCATTTCTCAGGAATAATTCTCGTTTTACCCATGCACTCCCACCACACTTCCTTTGTTCTCCAACTAGCACAATACCTGGAAGCTATCCCACTACAGAAACAGCAACCTGAGGAACAAGTGCAGCAACGACTTGATGGACAAGACGTGCACACCTTCAACATGATAGAAATCCACACCTAGCTCTGCTAACCTGACCATCACAGCCATATGTGGTTCTTCCCCAAACTGTTGCCACAAGATTGGAAGCACATAATTGTCTATATTGTTTGTATGCTGTAGCATTAAGATTTCCCATCACTGGAACTAAGAGGCCCAAAACTGTTCCAGTATGATGCCTCTGTGCACAAAGTGAGGTCCATGAAGACATGGTTTTCCAAGGTTAGTGTGGAAGAATTCGAGTGTCCTGCACAGCGCCCTGACCTCAACTCCACTAAATACCTTTGAGATGGACTGGAACACTGACTGCGCCCCTGGCCTCCTCGCCCTACAACAGTACCTGACCTCACTAATGCTCTTGTGGCTGAATGAACACAAATCTCCAGAGCCACACTCCAAAATCTAATGGGAAGCCTTTCCAGAAGAGTGAAGGTGTCCATAACAGCAAAGGGGGACTAAATCTTAAATGGGATGTTTAACATGCTCATATGGGTGTGATGGTCAGAAGTCCACACATTACGGCCATATAGTGTACACACACACTCCAATTACTATCACAAGCGACTTGACATCGATGTTTGAACACTGACAGTGTTTTTAATTGCTTTCTAATTATCATTAGCACTATATTTATTTATAAAATGTTCTGGGTCTTTTTGGGTTTGAAAAAGAAATTGCCATTTTGACCATTTTTTTTGAGCAAAAATTTTTGGTGGTTTTCTTAATCGATATATCTGATGCTAATTATATATCCATCTGATGTTAGCCAGGTAGAATATACTCCCAAGTGGGAAAATTGAGTAGAGCACCGGAGGAAAGATTACTAATGTGAGACAGGGGCAGGGCTTCCACAGGATATCAGGTAGTATCGAAGAGTTCAAAACATCTATGCAAGCGTCAATCAAACCAGATCCAAATGTTGACTGGATCATCTGGCATTTTTGATTGAGAGGAAAAAAGGACGTCTCTCTTGGGTATTTTTGAGTGATAATTCGTAACAGCATACACCGGTGCTAAAATTCAGAGCTCCTGCGTAAAGGTCGACAGGTCTGATAATATGTGCTAAATGGACAGCTCTCCACAGGAGACCTGCCTCGATGGGAACAGCAGTGATTTAATCCTCGAACGCTGCTCCCAGAGCTCTGCTTATGACTCCTACCCCATAAACCACATGCGGAATGACTTCCATTGATCTTATATAACTTGTTGAAGGGTACGTCAAGAAATTAGCCGGGGGTGTGAGCGAAAAAAAGCAAGAGCGACACAAGCAGTGAGGACGAGGACAGAAGGGAAGGGATGTGAATTGGTTAGCGAGGGGGTGGAGAGGGGGGAGGGAAGCTTAAAAGCAAGGACACAATAAAGAGTGTAAGAGTGAAAGAGAGCACTGAACGCATAGGAAGAGGACACGACAAATCACAACAGAGCTACAGACACACTGCATGGGTCATTCCTTTTGGGGGGGGAGGGGGGATCAATAATGAAGACAGGAAGCTGTTTAGCCTGAGGCATTGGGATCATAATTCAGTTTTTAGCATTTTTGGTTATAAAATTTAGATGCAGAAACCATTCATCTGCACTGACTTAAAATTGTTGTTTAGTATATATATAAAAACAGTGACAAAGTAACTTTTTCAAGAAGACAGGAGGGTGTTACAGAAAAAGCACGAGGTAAGTTTAAACAGGAGACAGTGTGTTCATACTAATTAACACCTTGATTAATCTGGAGATTACTGAACGTGTTTCAGGATCTAACAAGATATTTCATCTCGTGCTTTCATTCTCCAATAGCGTTTTGCTTCAAAAGTCACACGACTAAAGTGTAACAATGCTGCTATTCCCATCTGAGAACTGTGACCGTGACTTTTATAACAGTCATCTGAAAAAAAGGTTTAAAGAGGAACAAAATCCAGCGCTCACAAGGTCATCCATCTTGGAATGGCTCAATCGGCTTGTAAAAAAAAACTCAACAGCCTCAAAAGCAAAATCGTCAATTTCTCCTTAGTTATATTTTATCTTTTAAGTCACGTTAAAAGTAGAATGATATAAACTCATAAATTCTCTCAAGATATGAAAAACGTACCAAGACGTATACCTCAAATTACACACTGATGCTAAATTAGCATATCTTTCACCAAGGAATGCAGGAAAACATTAGAAATAATGCTGTTGTTAGCTTAGCTAATCTATCAAATGTTAGCTAGCAGCATACAAACAAGCTGAATGCTAATAGCTTGCTGTCACGATACAAACTTCATAAATACAAAGTGTACACAGCAACTGAAAGGATATTAGGTCTCATTCTTGCTGTCACTTCTGTTAAAGTTTAGATTTGTTAGGAATTTAGACAAACTACTTCATGCTACATAACGCTAAACAAAAAAAACTTGTTTTTTTTCACCACAGAGAAGTATAGTGATGACAGGGGTCGAAAACGTAGAGTAGAAAGTAAATATTTTTTCTTCTGAAACATAGTAATCAGGTGAAAGGAAAAAACTCAAGGAAAGAAAAGCAAAATGCTAGCCAGTTTCTATGTTTTTGGTGCAATGTGACAGAATAGCTCAGCTCATAGCCGAAACACTCTGCGACAAATAATCGCTGGGTTCAAACACAATGTGCTACATTAAACACTTTGTTAGAAGAGGATACTCATATACATCATGTCTGTTGGTCTGTATTAATGCACTGAAGTTGCTAATTAGCTAGCCCACACGTAATTACTTTATGTTAGCTACAACTTTTTAGCCTAATCAACCAAAACATAGAACTGGGCAGCACACTGGAGCACACTTTTACCTGCTACCTATTACATTTATGATTGGTCCACTCTTGAATCTATTTATTAACTGGCTTTTCTGGAATGATACCCAGGCCCCAAGAGGACAATTCATGGTGATGTGATATCACCTGTACCACATGATCTGGGGTTGAGGCTTGTATAGCACCCTAGCTCAGGTTTAAGGCACCAAGGTCTCCCAGTAACCCCAGACGCTCTGAGCTACGCTCTTCTAAATAACTTGAAAGACTCATAAAAGATTAAGGGGGTGTGAATTAAAGATGAAACTGAGCAACAGGAAAGGAACACACACCCACAAGCACTGGAGAGTTGAATGCAAATAATAACGTGGGGCAAAAGTTGCGCTTGTTTGTGCGTTCTGAGTAAACTGAATGAGCATTCCTAACTCAACCAGTACAACAATACTGCTGTACAACATTAAGCAATCCGTACCTACGATGACTGTGAAATGGATGGCATGCAACGTATTAAAACCATTTAAAAGTATGCCTGTGTTTAATTAACAAAATATTTCAATCATGTGAATACAGCGATGCATTAACACACCCAACCTTAACGTCCACACAGATAGGCTCTAACCAACTTTTAAGAAACAGGTCTTTGAACTGGATGATGAAATATTCAAGAAGGTCACGTGTAGCTCTGTTGGCGCATTCATATGGAAGTTAGGATGATGAGGCAGCCTTTTCACGTGTCAACACTTCTACAAATCCGCCGAGTCATTTGCTAACACTGCATATATATTCGATTTATCTGTTATTAGACATGGCTCTAAACCACAAGCCTGATTGCGTTGCCACAGCCACATCATCTTAAAATGATCAGTTAGGCAGATGCAGCGCCGCAACAAAACCTTTCGTCAAGGTCAATTTCCAACCATTACTGAAAATGAACGAAGGGAGTTCAATCCCAGATCCCGTACATCATACTACGGAAAAATCAGACTTGATAGCACTGTTAGTAAAAGAACTGAAGAACTAATGATCACACACATGATACCAATTCAAGTGCTATGAAGAGAGCTTGTCTCATTAGAACCCCTCACTCTTAGGTCTAGCGTCTTACTAAGATTACCAAATTAGCAAAGATTACCAAACAGTCCACCATTTCCTTCAGGACAAGGCTAGACTTGAGCTAGGTTAACTCAGGTAATTAACTACAATCATACCAGAGTGCAGCTGAATTCTCAAATCTGATTGGTCAGAAGGTAACTCAATCAAATGAATGAAAGGACTTTAAAACATCTTGTTATTTAATAAAAAGTAATGTGTAATCATGATACACATCATGATTGGTGATATTTTCTCTAAAAAAGATGTTTATTAAACATTTAGTGAAGGAGTCTCCAGTGTCAGTGCTTCTAACACTCAGTAAGGGATTGGAAAATAATCAGCTTCTGGATGGTAACAGTAACTCTGCTCCACCCCTGCTCAGTTTACGTCAGCTCTCCGCTGTCCCCCAAACACAGAAACTGAAGTGACTTCTTTCTTGCTCGCTCAGCATTTAGTATACACAGGTCACTGTGATCTCTGGGGGTCACCCCAGAAGTTTACGCTTGGTGCTGTGAAACCAAATCAGTCATTCCAGCACTGAACAGCCCCAAGTTGGTAAAACACCCCTCTGAAAATTGCCTGTCACATAACCTTCAAATCTTGCACAAACTCCACCTACTTCCCAAGGAATAAACTACACCCAATTACAGTATCCTCAACCAAATGAGGGTTGGAAAATGAAAGTGTGTGCGGGAAGACGTACGGCCAAAAATGTACCGACAACCCATTTTTGTTGCTAAAAAGCTGCTACTGTCGAGCCTGGGGGCGGAGCATATATGTTCAAGACAGCATTTCATTGGATGAACACAAGAATGGTACAGGAATTTATTGTATTCCCAGAACTGGAAACTATAAAAATAAAAGGAAATATTTCCCAAACTATTTTTTCTAGATATACTAGATGTTGTATGTATGTTATGTATCCATAACACTAAAGGACATAAAAGCTCTGAAAACACCTGTTTTAATTTCAGGTGCACTTTAAACATTAAAAATCATCTCAACAGAAGCTTTAGGTGTATTTACTGAATCAGACACAAGCTGCAGTTAGCCATGTGTTCAGACTGCATGCCACTAGCTCACAGTCAATAGCACTAAGTGTACTTGAAGTTCACAAGTACATACTGAACAGAGGCCATGGCTCTCCTACCGGCCGTGAAAGGCTTTAGGAAAGGTTTTGAGTAGAGAAAGAGGAATGAATGCGATATAGACAGTATATGTGTGTGTGTGTGTGTGTGTGTGTGTGTGTGTGTGTGTGTGTGTGTGTGTGTGTGTGCGTGATTAATGAGGATTACAGAAAGTAAGTTGACAGCTCCACAAGCTTACAGAGTTTACAAAATGCTAAGCTGAATGGATGACATGTAAAAAGCTCAAACTATTAGCCAATCTCGTAATCACAGAAACGTTGTTTGCACACTTCCAGGCAGGCGCCCACACACACACACACACACACACACACACACAGGTGTTTGCCCTCACACTCCTCTTTACACACACACATGTGTACTCCCAGGCAGGAATATAATATAAACATGCTTGCATATACACAAGGCTGCATGCAGACACACACACACACACACACACACACACACACACAACTCTGATCCTTCGATGACCTAAAGGCATAGTTCTTGGCTGCTGTTTGCAGAAACTTTTTGCAAGCTAATTGTCTCCATTCAGTAGACTAAGCTCACTATAATGACACTCCTATTTCCAGCTTCGAGTGGCCAGGATGTGCAAAAACAGCAGACCATCTTCTCACTGGAATGGATATCACTTTTGTCCTTTATCTAAAAACATGTAGGTAGGCGGATTGCCCCTAGACGTGCAAGTGTGACGGTGATGGTCTTGCGTCCGATCCGGGGTGCGAGATCACTTTAACAGCTTAAAGTACATCAGATCAGAGCTCAAAATGTGTCCGATTCCATACCAATACCAGGATTCAAGGTCAGTACTCAGTATCAGATCAACACACCTCCAATGTGTTACCAGGTCATGTGAACAGAAATGAAATATTTTGACATGCATGAGGGCTAATCAGACAACCCTAACCTTTTTGGTGACAGCTGAAGAGCTGATTGGCCTTTTGCTCTGCACTCCAAAACAAATCAAGATTGTTTTGATTGCAATCATCTTGAAGGCAATGAGCTGCAAACTCTTCATTAACTTAGTGCTGGGACATCTTGAAGTGTCAAAAACACTAGACATGAGTAATGGGCTTCATTTCGGACGCTGTGTGTTATAGCCATGATTGATGAATTCAATCAGAATCCCGCTGGCACTACAGGCCTACTGACTCACGTTAAACGCCACTTGTAGGAGTGGAGATGCGAGTGCGAGCGCGCGCGCGCGCGCGTACACACACACGCATAAGTATCAACACTATCGCTTACCAGGTTTGACGGTCTTGAGGCGCACGGGCTCCCGGAAGTGGCGGATGACGGCGAGCGTGTCGCGGTGCGTGAGGCCGCTCACGGGCGTGCCGTTCACCTCGAGCAGCACGTCACCAGGACTCGGCGCTCTGCCCGCGTGCCACCGCAGCGCCGCCGAAGCAGCAGAAGACGACGACGACGACGACGACGTCAAGCTGTGGCTCATGTATGGAAACTCTCCGTGCTCGGCGCCGCCGCGGATCTCCAGCACGGAGCTCAGCTCTCCTCCGCCCCACGACACCGTGTACTCCTGCACTTTGTTCGCCCAGTGCTTCTTCTTCTTCAGCGTCTTAGACATAGTCGGTTTTGTTGTTGCTGTTGTTGTTTTAAAGGTAACTACGGTTCCTCGTCCCGCGCGCGAGTCTCTGTTGGTCCTCCAGGATGTGCTCGAGCTCAGAACGCGCGTGCAGGCTGTGGTGCAGCGCTCGAGCTCGCGACTTGCATCGCTTGACAGAAAAAGTTTGCCGTCGACGTTGCTGGAAAGTGAAGAAGGAAAACTAGCGAAGAAGTAGGGAGGGACGGTGTTCCGGGAGAATTCCTTAAATATCTTAGTTACTGCGGTGTTTTCCACGTAAACTGCTGCAACCTGAAGCAAAGTCGGGCTGCACGAGCCGAAGCGCGCGCTCTACATCTCTGTTTTAGTAGGGTGGAGAATTAAACGATTTAAAACAGCAAAATAAAAATATATATATATATTTTTTATAAAAAAAGAAACAGCCTGGTATGAACAATTTGTCGCTGCGTGAATCAAAACAGCACCACAAACCCTCTCCTGAAATCCAAACGTGAATCCGGTTCCAGTTCAATTCCGTAATCTGAAGCGTGCATTCAGCGCACCTGCTTCACGCGCTCAGCGCGAGAGTTCCCGGGACACCGGGACATACCTGGCTCCTGGAAACGCGTTCGTGGAATACCCGCCTAACCAGCTTTACCGCCAACCACCGACGACCTTTTTTCCTTGGCTGAAATCCCCCGTGAAACGCCCTCTCGCGTCGCTTTAACGTCCACCCGCTCGAACCCTGAACCGAGCCCACGGAAACCTCCTCTGCACGAGCACGACTCGTAAAGTGCAAAAAACAAGTGCGCGAGAACTTTGTTGCTCGTGCTCCGCTTCGCCCCTCTTTCCAGCAGAGAAGGAGTAAACAATGAGTGACGTTCAGCGCGGCCAATAGCGAGAGAGGAGGAGACGAAGGGGCGGGGGTTAATCTGGTGGGCGGGACTTTCCGCCTCCGCAAACAATAAAGACGCCATAACAACACGTTAACTCTTTAATGACAGGCTGTGAACAGATGACGTGAATGAAGTCTGGCTGGGTGGCCTACATATTCCCACCTGTTACTCCAAATCCAATGTTATAAGTAAATAACAAGCATACTCAAGTATACATTCAGTGGCCACTTTATTAGGTACACGTACTATAAATGACTTAAATTGGGATTTAAGTTTTAAAGCATTCTTAACATTGAGCTGATGGAAATGTGATTAAAGCCATCCTTCTGTTGTAAAAAAGTTTAATTTAACTAACATTTAGGTGGCTTAGACCTTAAAGTATTTGCATCAAAACAATATCAAAATATTTTCAAATCTAATCCTGTTTAAACAAGTCTAATAAATACTGCTGTTTTTTTTTCCTTTAATGATCAAGTGTATTAACACAATGAAGGAAGAAAATGTTACAATCAATAAAGCAGACTGCAATTGTATGACTTTATAGTTTTTATTACCATAATTATGCCATAATAATGTAATTTATATTACCATCACTGTGTATTAGTACGGGAAGTTCAGCTCCAGTTCAGTTGCTGTTCACGTGAACTGTGATCCGTGTTGAACTTTAGCCTTTCTGCAATTAAACTACTGATAAAGCTGAGTTATTCTTAGATAGAATAAGATAGATAAATATAGATAAACCAGTCACCCTGGCCTCGCACCTCTGGGGTTGGGGGTTCGAATCCTGCCTCTGCCCTGTGTGCACAGAGCTTGCATGTTCTCCCTGTGCTTCTGGGGATTCCTCCGGTTTCCTTCCCAGTCCAAAGACATGCTTTTGGCTGACTGGCATTTCCAAATTGTCTGGTGTGTATGCAATTGTGCCAAGCGATGGCTTGGCTCCCCTGCCTTGTCCCCTGAGTCCCCTGGGATAGGCTCCAGGCTCCCCACGACCCTGTGTAGCTATTACAAGTGGTACAGAGAATGGATATAAAACAGTCAGCTGAATGGCACTTTTGCCTACCTAATGTTATGATGAGCAAAGCATATTCCAAGGGTAGCAGCAGCACCCCCTAACGTCACCACTATACAACACCTACCATGCAATGTCACTTGATAAATACAGGGATATGCTGTATCAGACACTTTAATAACATTTATTTAAATTGTTATATTAATCATCATTGGTAAGTATATTAGAATGCAGTTGCACTGAAGGAAAGAGTTCATTCTTATTCAGTAACCACTTTTCCTGGTCAAGACTGTAATACCCTTTAAGTGGCATGCCCATCCATTGCATGAGAACATGCGCGCACACACACACACACACACACACACAGACACACACACATACACAAACACACCCATTCACACCTGTGTGCCGAGTAGCCAAACCACCTACTGTAATGTTTTGGGAGGAAAACAGAGAACGATAATATTTCCAAAGACGACATTGATTTGAGTCATATTAAAGGAGTACACAGTATCGGAAATCATTTGCAAGAACAACTTTTGTCTAGTTACTGAAGCTTTTTATCAGCCTCAAAATTGTCATAGTGGATTGATTTAATATAAAAGAACAACAGGTAAGTAGAGTTACTATTAATACATCATCTATTTTGCCTTGTTATATACAGTACTGAGCAAACAGTCTATTCTAGCAAATGGATTAATTAAAAAAAAAAAAAGTGTGAGTGTAAACTTTCCTAGTGTCTACATTTTACCTAAACCTGATAAGTGGCAGCTTTTTTCCCCCCAAGTGCCTGGTGGTTATATACCCCTTATATGCCCCTCACATTACAGTTTCTACCAATGGTGTGGACATGGAGAGAACATATGAAACTCTGGAGCTGTTAGATGCCATAAGTTGAAAAACGTCCTCTTTAGACGTCGAAGGACATTTTCTTAACAATTTATGAGCCAAAATTTCCAGAGAAAGTCTTTTTTTTCCCTAACTGCTTAGATCAGTGGTTCTCAAAGTGAAAAGGGACCCCCAAGGCTGTGAAGCATAACCAGGGAGGCCATGAACTTTTTAATTTACATACACAGGTGGATAAAATCCATTTCTGATAAATATTAGTTTTTCACTGTTGCGTAAGTCACCTTCAGATAGCACAGACGTTACATTAGTGTGGTGGCTTATCAGTAGGTTTGTTGTTGCAATCCGTTTAAGGTTAAAAAACAGAGATGAACTATTTTCTTTCAGGATGTTGTGCAACGGTGCCATCTGCTGCTGTACAGAGGGAGCGTTCCACATGCTCAGGAAAAGGGCTCTGAACTGTACCATACAATGTCACTCAAGACCTCAAGGGTACACCCTTTGTACCCTTAGTATGTGTATATTTTACCTAGAACGGTGCATATAGTGTACCTTTTAAGCTTTACGCATAAAAACGAATCGTTTTTAAAGATACAGTGTATTCACATTTCCAGTGGAAAGATACATGTTAAAGGTGCCCTTAAGTGCACCACCCTAGTGGCAACTCAAGGTCAGTACTATCTTTACCATTTACTGTGAGTGCAGTACTATTAGGATCCTGGTTGACATTTTCCTCTTGATCATTCGCACTGCCATTTTAACAGCCTTTCTAAAACTTAATCTCAAGTGAAATTTGTTAGCTATTGGAAGCTTGGATTGCAGGATGGCTCATAGATATATACACTCACCATCCACGTTATTAGGAACACCCATACCTAATCTAAT
>CM074960.1:18136651-18158541 GCA_037577455.1 Pangasius macronema
AAAAACACTGAGTGAGCGACAGTTCTGTGGGTGGAAATGCCTTGTTGGTCAGAGAGGTCAAGAGGAAAATGGCCAGATTAGTTCGAGCTGCCAGGAAGGATATAGTAACTCATATAATCACTCTTTAGAACCGTGATTAACAGAAAAGCATCTCAGCACGCACAAAACATCGAACCTTGCAGTGGATGGACTACAACAGCAGAAGACCACATCGGGTTCCACTCCTCAGCCAATGAACAGGAATCTGAGGCTATCATGGGCACAGGCTCACTGAAATTGGACAGTTGAAGACTGGAGAAAGACCAGGTGATTTTCTAATCTTCAGCTATCCAGCTTAGGATACAGCCTCCTGCTGTATGACTGCCACTGAAGGCTAACACATGCTGCCTGAATCACACACTTGGTGGAAAGTGCTATCTACCCTCTTCCACATACCCACAATTGGCTAAGTGTGACTGTGATTGAGAGGGGAAGAGAGAACAGCCCAGGATTAGAGCTTGTAATCTCCCTACAACAGGGCAACCATGTTTCTGTTGTGCCATACAGCAGTCTGTCAAGTTTAGTCCTGGGACTGTAGTTACTGCTTCGGGTGCTTTATTTACAGACAAGGAACTCCTTTGTTTATAACAGTTTGTGTTATTTTCCATAATGGTCTCTTAAAACGAGAGCTCATCCAGGAAGTATAGTTTGTGTTCATGAAATGTATTCTTCAATTCTGGAACCTTGGTAAAGACCATAAATGTCAGAGACAGTAAAAGCAGTATTGCAACACAAATATTGTAATCAAGACAAGGTTCTCTCCATTATTTTAAAGCTAAGAATGGGGGGAGGGAGGGGGGGTGTCTGTCCTAAATGTAAAACGAAGCCCAAATTCCCACCGAGTGTCACAATGTCAGTTTCCATTTCATTCAGTCGTGAATGTGACTTGGACAGACTTCATTTAAACACACAGCTCCAGGCTTCCATATCAGTCCTACTGCTGCAGTGTTCTTTAGGTAATTATTAACAGAGATAAAAATTCGTACCCCTTCATGGTCACTGCTCTCAATGTCAAAACAAAAAAAATCCAGCATTTCGCTCTGGCAGGGACACTTGTTTCTTTGTTCACTTGTCGACTTGTGAAAATGAAGGACAGCTTTTCTTCCAAGGCCAAGGATATGAGCAAGGTAGGAATCGTGTACTGTCATACTTGATATGATTAGGACCAATATTATGTATTAATCTCACACTACAGTTTAACACACTACACAATGTCCACATATAAATATATACATATACAACAGTTTCTAGGTTTAACATGCAGTGCCTTAAATCTATTTGTGTTTTTCATCATGGCAGTCATAAGAGATGCTTAAGATAAACCACCAATGGATGTGCAGGTTACATGCAACGTCTCCAGCCTTGAATGTGGTAATGGTCACTACATCACGTGATATTTGTCAAGATCGTTACATTAAAGTCAGACGGGGAACTTATGCAAGAGTTACTCAAGAGTTTTCATGAATATTTCAATAACATTCATGAAAAAAAAATTTATATAATTTTACAGCCATGACTCTCAAAATTGGATCTGTGAAGCATAGCCCGGTGGCCACTTTTTTTTTTTTTTTTTTTTTTTTAATTTAGTTACAGTGGTGGAAATCACAAAGTCATAATATTTATTATTGAGTTCTTACAGTTATTAACTGCTTACTTAAATTGAATGGATTTAATCTAAACCTCAATAACTCAAAAACATGTAGGCATGTAAATAATAACTGCTTAAATGTTTTTTAATGCAATGGGAATGAATTTTAATATTAATCATTTTAATAATGTGACGTGTGAGTGAAAAGTTCAGGAGTAAAAAGCTCTAAGGCTCTAATAAATAACCAAAATAGTATAGTACACATTTAAATAATATGTTGTTCATCTATAGTACTTTACAGAACAATCTTCACTAACACATTATTAATCTTGTTAAACTTGGGCTTATGGTAGATTTAATACTGAGAAAAATATCATAAAAACAATTTTCGAAACAGAGAGTGATGTGTTCTTGACTGCACAGTAAAATGATGTTTGAATAACGTGGTGTGTAAAGATCTTTCTCTGAAGATTGTGTTCACAGAGAAACGAGCATTTTAATTCTAGCAACATCCAAAAACTAGATTACTGGTTTTATAAAATATGCGACTTTATGCGTGTTTAATTATTTGAAGTCTCATTTGCATAAATAAAAAAAGGCCAAATTTTAAAACACTTGTAAGAATATCAGTAATAATAAACTGGCAAAGTGTGTGTGTGTGTGTGTGTGTCCACTTGCAGGTCAATTAGCACTCATCATCATTCCCAGTCTCCTGGTTCTTAGCACACTGACCATCGTATCTCGGATAATATGGAGCTTCTTAAAAAAGAAATCAGTTCTGAGGTCCTCGGCAGCGTCTTTCGATCGAGATGGTGAGAAGTAAAACTTGTCATCACTGTTTGATGTATGCTTACGTAAGAACAGCTAAAACAATCATCAATTCTGCTTCATAACACTTCATTTAGCTTTCTTAACCTCTCTTAATCAAATATCCCACAAACACCAAGATTAAGATTCTAGTATTTATTGATTATAAACACACACATTATGCTGCACTGCTTCTTATTTACTTGCATTTTATGACCTTCCCGCTCTGTGTGAGAGTCTTCAGCTCTTTATGACTGTATCTGCAGGTCTTCTGCCTGGACACAAAGCTCTGAGCTCATGGGAGATGCCTGCCCAATGCATCCTGGAGGGGGTGGAGTTCCTGAAAAATGGCCGGTATGGGGCTACCTGCATGGGCCAGTTGAAGCGAGATGGAGTTGCCACTGCTGTAGTAATTAAAATGTTCAAAGGTATATGGAATAATATAACTGCGTACAAGAAAAAGTTTTTATTTGGCAAAAAAAATGGCCTGGGTGGTGTGATGGTACAGTGAGTAGTGTTATTTCCTCACATCTCCAGCGTCCCTGGTTCAATCCTGCTCTTGAGGCTGTGTAAAGTTTCACATGTTCTCCACGTGTGTGTGGGTTTCCTTCGGGTCCTCAGGTTTCAGACATGCTTGTAGTGACTCTAGTGTTGTGTTTGAGGTTGCAACTTGTAATTCCCCACCTACAACCTGTAAAAACCACCAAAAACACCGCCTCAACTTGAAATTTCAAATCATCAATATGGGATAGTCTTCTCAGATACCAGTTCCTTCCTTTTTATGGAGTGATGTCAAAGCAACATGGCCGCACACACTGTGAACACTAAATTGACCCTCTTCTAGTTTTATATTAGTTTATCACAGTATTGGCTTTAGATTAGTTAAGTAAGTTAGTAGTTGTGGTTGAAATAGTTAGCAGATCTCCTGACTTGAGATTGCACTGACAGTCATGCATCTGTTTCAGGAAGTTCAAACAGTCACGAGGCAAAAGTGTTTGTGGAGTTGGCACTGTTCTACTCAACAGTTTGCAAACACGACAATCTGGTGCGCATGCTGTATTGCCAGACACAACGCTCTCCCATGTACATGGTTTTCGAGATGAGCACTCCTGGAAATCTGCTACATTTCTTATGGAGCCTTCGAGAGGTAAGAATTGCGAGCAGTAAATAAAGAATATTATTTAAACGAAAAACGTATTGATTTCCAATACACAGGGTGGACATCAAGAACAGTGTTTTTCAGAGAGATCCGTGTATTTCGTGGCCAAACAAGTGGCAACCGGTCTGGTAAGTGTATTGCAATAATGCAAACATATGCAAATTGTACTTTATAAGTACAATGTGATGTATACTGTGGGTCACGGTGGTTTTCGTGCCTCAGGACTACCTGCTGTCAGAGCACAGGCTTGTGCACGGGAACGTCGCAGCATGCAGCATGCTGATTGGCTCCGGGCTCCTGGTGAAAGTGTCCGGATTGGCCTTGGCTTTCGAGTCGCGGCAGATTGAGACGGAGACAGTGGGAAAAGGAGGGACAGCCCGAGTGCCTCTGAAGTGGCAGGCACCAGAGAGACTACTCAGACTTCCTGTCACAGCCAGGAGTGATGTGTGAGTCTTTCAACATGCCTTCTCTGCTTGAGGGTTTAAGGGTTCCATTGTATACGTGCGTTTTCTGACTATGGTTTATTATTTTTATATTACTCCAAAAAAAAAAAAGAAGAAAAACCAAGTATTATGTTTACACAGTACCTTATCTAAGGTTTTACTCTTGAATATCTTTGAGTTTTAATTAATTATAACATCTACATTTTCGACAAATGAACAGTTCATTTGAAATTGAAACGTTCACTTGATTATGAACTTTAGAAGCTTCACATTTATTTCTATTTTACTTTATATCAGAGTGCCTAATCCTTTTTTGCAGTATAAATCTATATGACATTTTCTAATTCAATGTCTCAGGTGGTCGTTTGGAGTGCTCCTCTATGAGCTGATAACTTTAGGTAAGGCACTCCAAATGATCTTGATTTTCTACTGTTCTGCACATCAATTATATGGCCGAAAGTTTGTGGACATTTGACCGTCTCATTCACATGTGCTTTCTGAACATCCTATTTCAGACTTAGTCCCCCTTTGCTGCTATAATAACCTCCATTCTTCTGGGAAGGCTTTCCACTAGATTTTGGAGCATGGCTGTGGGGATTTGTGCTCATTCAGCCACAAGAGCGTTAGTGAGGACAGGCGCTGATATCAGCAGTCAGGGTTCTCAACAAAAAGGTGTTCAGTGGGGTTGAGGTCAGGGCTCTGTGCAGGACACTCGAGTTCTTACACTCCAACCTTGGCAAACCATGTCATCATGGAGCTCGCTTTGTGCACAGGGGCATTGTCATCCTGGCATAGGTTAGTTAGGCCCCTTAGTTCCAGTGAAGGGAAAATGTAATACTACAGCAAAGAACTTCTTTACAGTTGTGTTCACCAACTTTGTGGCAGTACTTTGGGGAAGTCTTACAAATGGCTATGGTGGCCAGGTGTCCATGTACTTTTGTCCATATAATGTATTTGGAATATATAATAAGTGTCGCAGTCTGAGAAAACCCATCAGATGTTGCCAAAAATGACGAATAATCTAATTTTGAGCAAAACTTCTGCCCACTCTGAGTCTTAATCTTTAAAAAACTATCAATATATTTCACCACAATGATATAGAAAATGTTATGTATTTACTAATCTTGCCTCAACTGTCTGCCTGCAAAGATTATGTTCTGATAAGAAACAAAGAGGTACAAACAATTGGCAAAAAACTTTGCTAGCTGAGTGTGATTTCCTCACCCAGTGAATGTCACACTTTGACATTCTCAAGTTGCTGGAGTGAAACAGACATAATCCTATTCAATTCAGTTTGTAATCAGATGTCTGCAATGCTCCTGTGTTGTCATCATCATCATCATCATCATCATCATCAAAACAGAGAAGACCTCTTACACAGCGCACACACTGATTTACTCAGCGATTATTAACCCACCAAGGTTAGCATGAACAGTGATCATTTGAGTGAAGAGACCGTGAATGACTTTTACCTCAGGTGATAAGACAGATGTGGATGATGCTATTCATCATAGTGAGAACTCATTTCACACTGTAAATTTATTTCTAATTAATTCTTTAATATGGTGTCCCTACTGTCATTTTTCCAAATGTAGATTAAGTTCTGAATATTAAAAAGAAAAAAAATTCTACCTGAGATAATATAGGAATGACAACAGAGTTATTAAGAACTGTAAAAAATAATAACTTATCATATCATATAGAATAAATATTGATTAAACACGAAAAACATCAGTCTATAGGCTATTTTAAAGAAAGACATAGATTCCATGATCATTATTATAATGTATTTTTCTTATTTATTACATAGTAAATTAAATGCAAATGAAATCAATAAATAACACGTTCTTCTAGAAACAATTCATGTGTTGGTGTCTTTCATTGGATTAAAAACTGGAAGATTTAAATGCTAATTTCTTCCAGTTTACTTTCTGGGAACCAGACATTAAAATGCTACAACGTGATAGAGATATGTGCAAACCAAAAATACTATCCCAAAGCTCNCTGTAGATTTTGTAAGAAATGTCAAAGTTCCACATTGTGTAGGCTTTTCTCAGGCTGCCCCACATAGTTTCACTAAGAAATGTGAACATACTCATGAAAAGAACATTTCAGCAATCGTTTATTAAAGTCTCATACAGAGTGTTTTCATGTTTCTTCTTTAAGGTGCTCCTCCATTTCCTGAACTGGAGCCATCGGAGACGTTCCTCCAAACACTTGCCAATTACAAGCTGAAAAGACCTCCAAACTGTGGAGGGGCACTGTGAGTCAAATCTGTGGTGCAACCTCTCTTTACATGTTGATCAGCCATTCCCTTTTACAAATCTGTGCCTTTACTAGTCATCTACAAACAGCGATAGAGTAAGGGACAACAGATTTGCAGTTCAGTGTGGCCAGTGATGTTGCTGAAAGAGCTTGTCATTTCTCCTGCAGGTTTGACCTCATGAAATACTGCTGCATGTGGAATTTTAAGGATCGCCCGGCTTATTCTGCTATCATCAAACTGCTGGCGTCGTACATCCACCTGGCTGATACTACACGCCTGAGTGCAACACGACACATGGACATTTCTGAATACAGAAGGAAGGCAGGACTTCCACCTTGAGTTTTCAGTGTGTACATAAGGTCATATTTAGAACTGGCAACTTAAATTCAAACGTAAAGTCAATATTTATATGGGGAAAGTTGTTTGTAGCTGTTCAGAGACAGGTTACGTAGACGCTCGAGTCAATTTTCTGGCCTCCAAGATTGCCAAATTTTTCTTCTGTAAAAAGCATCAGAGACAGGGGTTTTCAACCGCATCTATACTACTACCTTTAAATACAAGCGCCTGCCTTTACACCTGATATAAAAAAAATAAAAAATGACTGAAGAGCAAGAGTCAAGCGTAATATGATTTAACATAAAAGCAAGGGACAATATCTAATTAGAATCCACTATATTGCCAAAAATGTTTTTGCATGCATTGTCCTTGTTTAGAAAATTTGCTTTCGACATGGCTTCCAAGCTCATGATTCGGCAGTTTATAGAATAGCACTTGATCCAGCACATGCTTTTATTTTGCTTTGTTTTTTAAAATCATGGGCCGACTAAATCGAGGTCATAAAATCATAATGTGTATGTGGAGTAGGCTATTTTTATCATGCCTTTATGTTCGTTTGTCTAATTACTAATATAATGTCAATATTTTGTAAACTCTGTGAACTCTCCTGTAAAGAAAACATGCCCAAAGTCTGAAAAATAAGCTGACTGAGCTCTCTTCTGCTATGCTTGCACCTTAAATTAAGTATTTTTTATAATTTTATTGATGAAAGTTTGGTCTTCAAGATAAACATTGTCTTGAATTAAGATGCTCTGATGTCTTTGGTGTGGAAAAAAACAAAGCTTTTTGTGCACTATAAAAGAACAATATTATTTATTAATTCACTAATAGTGTCATATGCATGTGTTTAATATTGCCCTCAAATTCTATGGAATTCTATGTAGTTTCTTTTGGTGTGTATTTACAGCCCAGAACATGAATATCAGTGTGACATATTGAGATTACATCACACTGTCAGTCAGTAGCACTGGACTTGATACTTCTCCTCAGTTAAGTCGATATCACACAAGAAAAATGGGCTTAAGCGCTGTTTCAGGCAAATTCTGTCCCACGTGTGCAGTTCTCGTGCACCTCTCTGAATAGTGCTGAATTGTGTTGAGGTCTGAATGCCAATGTGCGTTATTTAAGTAATTCTCACTACGCAGGTCCACAGTCTCAAATGAACATTGTCAGAATGCAAAAAAAAGAAGGTAAATTATGTGCAAGTACTGCACAAGGTTGGCCTCTGTCATGTCTGGATGATGTGCATTTAAAAAAAAAAAGAATAAATCACATTCAATACAGAAATTAGATGAATTAAGTTATTTACGCATTAACCTTCATCATACTATAGTGGCTTTTATTACATATCATACTTCCTACATGTCACAATGTAGATCAAAAGGCAGTGGGAGTAAAAAATTATTTGAATAAAATGCCAGTTCGATCTCCGTGAATAATAAAATACACCACTTTTAACTGATTGTATTTTAAAAATGTCAGTGCACTAATAAGAAAACAGTTTATCCAGTTTAGTTTTAGTTTTCCTACAATGAATATTTGAGCATTTTCTCATACTCATGCTTTAGCTTCGGTTTTTATTTCCCTTTTAATAAAATATCTGCTCTACCAATAAAAAAATCCCAATTATGGTACGCTTATACAAGATGTTGTTCTCATCTATTTTCGACATGAATAAAATTCACCAAAATATCATCAACCCACAGCAGCTGTGATGGAATCCTAGAATGTAAAGTTCTCGCCGTGTGCGGTCTCTGGAGACACTTGTGCTGTGTGTCAAGTGTCAAGAGGGTTGCTGTTTCTTATTGTTTTGTGGTCAGCTTTTCTTAAAAACTGATTTTAATAAAATAATTTCACAGTGCATCAGTGCTCTAGATTAGGCAGATTTCCTCACCGCAACCCAAAGTTCATCACCTCAACAATAAAAAAGCAGCATACAATGTCCAGAGTTTCTGGGATCGAGCAGGGTTTGATACTCCAAGGCAGCAAAGAGCAGATGCTTCTGTTGGGCCACATGGGCTTTCTTCAAGCCTGGAGTGTCGTAGTTTGGACATCATAGCCCGTTACACTTTGCAGCTCCACAGGGACATTGGGAACAAAATGTAGGAAACTGACCATAGAAGATAGTACAGACACACAGGAGGGAATGAAGAGCAGAAGACCACAATAATACCTGGAGGAAAAACGACAAGTTTTATATAGCAATATGGCTGCTTTTACTGGATATAGTTGTTATGTATATCACAGCTTTCCATAGATCCCCTCAGTACACATTTATTTCATGAAGATTCATTAAATAGTATTTTGTCTATTAATTAGAGCTATAGTGGTTCTTATTCCTGAACCTTCCACAAACAGAACATAAGAACAGAAAATTAGGTCCAAGCTGACATAATTTATAGACCTGCTTGTTTCTGAGCTGTGGAGGTTTGGATTAAATTCCCATTCCATTCAAGAGACCAGTCAAACAGGCCACAGGCTAATTCACACCAGGCACATGGCATCAAGCATCACATGTAGTGCTGCCCTTGATTTATGCTCCAAGTCAATTTTTTTCACTCACACAGGTAAGCGAAGCAGAACCTCCACAGAAACCCACTGGAAACTGGATATCCAAATCCTTGGGTTTTTGGGTGCTTTACATCCAGGTCATTATTAACGGCTGTATATATGAATGCACAGCATGGAGTCATTGGCTCCAACTGCGCACTTCTGAAGCCTGCTCATATTGTTCGTTCTTCGTGGCGGGAGCGTACACATCGAGAGATATTACCTGAATGGAGGAGTGTGTTCTTTTTTGCTCCACTCATTCTGTCGCTGGAGTTGTTTCAAAAAAGAGTGACTGGCCAACCTTACCAAACTAGTTCTAGTGTTAGCTAAGGGCATACAGTCAACAGTAAATTGTTATGAGATTTAGCTAGTGTTAGTGTTCACATTAGTTTGCTAGTTTGCTAATATCAGTACAAACGAGCTATGTTAGGCATCAAAATGAGCAACATAACATAAAAGCTGCAGAAGGTCTGTTAGACCAGTTTACAGCAGAGCAAGACATGGCTTTGCTACTGTCCATGATGTCTAAAACTGTCAATCACCTCATTAACCACACCCTTTATAAAATGCATTTATCATAAGGAAATATATTGTGGGAGACATCAAGGTCAACAACTTGTAAAAACGACAGAACACTATTCCCAAAAGTAATTTGTGAAGATGTAACTTAAAATGTACGTTTGGCTCGTTTCCCATTCACTTACAGGAGAATGGGCGGGGTTATAAACTGCACTGCAGCCAGCCACTAGAAGGCCTCAGAGGCATTCTGGCTTCACTTTTTCACCACTGTTATCATGTCCACCCATTAGCAATGTGAGTTACAAAGTGAAGGACATTTATACAGGACACCGGCAAAGTAATGAGCAACAGGTGAGTGTAATCAGTAAACAGAAGAGAAGAGGACAGGTTATTGGCAGGGGTGTCCAGGATCTTTCGAACTAGACTTATTCCATTGTTCCATTAAACATTAAACAGTTAATCTCCTCTTCAAAACAAACTGAGGGCTCGGCATTACACCTGATGCAACGCCTAGTGACACATCCAGTGTGAATTCAGGGAAAGAGTTCAATAATAAATATAGTTACTTTGACAACAGTGGCTTGCCTCCAATGTAACTAAATTTAAAAAAGATCACTGGCCCCTGAAGGTCCCCAGACCCCACTTTGAGAACCACTGATGTATGTAGTACATGAAACTTTAGAGAAATCTTAAATTACAGTGTATATTTCAATAGGTTTGAGAATGTCTTATCAATACTTCATGTGAGACTACATGCCAGTGTAAATAAAAACAAATCTCTCCTTCTTTGCCAGTGCAATTTGAATTTGAGGCTTATTAAAAAGAAAGGTGAAAAAAAATAGAATTTGAGTATTTGTACCTCCAGCATAAACCACCTTCTTCCAGGCCTGTGACTCCAGCACCCGGTCATGAGGATAAAGAGTCTGGCTGACCATGAAGAGGATCATGGCCACTGCAGTGAGCCGGAGCACGCCCATGTTCCCTCCAGTGAGTAGAGACAGGCATGCGAGAATGGCGGATGAGTAGATGCACGGCAGGCCACGATACATGAAAGGAATGCCTGCAAATGATAGAGGTAGTAATTCACAAGATTTTCTTATTAAATTCACAATACATTCAATCTTTTTTTTTCTGGTTTGGATGAGGTTGGAAAGTTTCATATTATTGAAATACACTATTATGGAATATTTTTCACTGAATGGATGAAATTGTTCCATGTGAACAATAGGCCTTATTTATCAAGGTGGGCGAATTTATCTTTAAATCTTTCACAGGCGCATTTACACATTAACTGTAGTATTCATGAAAATCCAGTTAGCTCGGAAAAACTTTTGTATCCAACTGGAATTGCTGACGTTGTGGAAATTTACTTATAAGGAGAGTCCCTAATGTGAAACTTGATCGATCCGCTTCATATCGTATAATTGTCAGTGAGTTATTGCACTTTTTTTCCTACAGATTACACAGGGCAAAAATAACAAATGAAGGAAGAGTTAGTTTGTGTCTATGGTAGCCGATGCACTGCAATGGCTGAACTGCATTATTGGAAAATTAACACACGCTCTTTCACGCTCAACAGGCGCTCTTTCAGTTTCGTCTCTTTGCTGTTTTCAGCTCTCTGTGAGCATTGCCCTTTCAATTCATTCAAATACAGAAACAATTTGCTAAGAAATGGCACGAAATGTCAAGTTTCCTCACCACTGGAGAAGAAACACAGCCGAATAAACACAGACAACATGTAGCACATGCAGAGGATGTTATCCAGGATGTTGGAAGTCCTTAAGAGCAGTGACGTTGCTATTCCAAACGTTGTGAAATCAGCAAAATCATCCAGTTTGGCTCCTAAAACACAGAGAACACAGAGGCCACAGATGACTTCAACTGCATAGCAATCTTCATTACTCACTGTGCTAGAATGACTATTTTAATTCCTATGATAAAAAGGATCGACAAGAATAACAAGTGCTTCGTCAAGAATTTACAGGAACTACGGTCGTTAGTCCTCTCATTGCAATCTTTAAAGGTGTAATTTCACTTCAGCGCCTCTGAGATTGAAGACTCTTTGGCTGCACCAGGTTCCAGGAAATGTCCATGTCCATTTCCATCTCATACCACATTGTGCCATTTGGGGAAGGGCATGTTTTGGTCACTGCCACATGAGTGCACTGGGATTCCAATCTCAAGGTCAACCATTTCAGCAATGTTAGATATGCTGGGAGCCCAAAGCGCTGGGATAAAGGAGACAATTGGAGCCAGAGCCTGCTGAAATAGGCAGCCTAACATGTAAGTGATTGTACGATTTGCAAAAAAGGGAAGTTGGAAGAGGGGTTATGTTGTGGAGTGTCGTTTCAGTGTCTATTTTTGGTTCGATGCTAGTGTTTCGCTGGTTTTTCCCGCACGTGACCGAGAGCGGCAGCGAGCTATTTCAGGCATTCGTGCAGACGTGACCACAATCACGTAGGGTAGGGATTTGCATTGGTTGTTTAGGCTCACAAAGTAAGACCATAAGCATGGCCAAGCAAAAACAAATGAATTAATGAAAAATGAATGGAATTTAATTAAAAATTTTAAGATATAAATGTGGGTTGATGGACAAATTTGAGGCAAATGATGACTAAAAATCCATGTATTAGAAAGTAGAAGTAGGAAACTAATCTCTGCATCAGGTTGATTTCTGCTACAGCTTTGTAGCCGATCTTAAGAGCACAGTCCACTCACCCAATGCTGAACAAGCGTTCAGTTGCCTGGCAACTGCGCCATCTGCCAAATCCAGCAGGTAACCAATCAGCACCAGCCAACATGCAGCATAAGGGTGCCTATGTAAGAGAAATGTTTAGAGGTGAAAACGCAGCACAAATTGTGTCAGGACAAAACAGCTTTTTGAAAATAATTAATCTTTGGATGAGTGACAGCAGAGTACAGCGATGAATGAAAGTCTATTTCCAGAGTAGACATTATTATTATTATTATTATGCAACATTACTCGATATCAGTTTTCATCGTTTGCTTCAACTTTAGTAGTGCACAAACACCTCACCCATTGAGACTGCTGAGAATGGAGGCCATCCCCATGACCATGTTGGCAACAGACAAGGCATTGGCGGCATTTTTGCGGGCAAACTCTTTGAGCTGGACCCAACTGGCCCGTTTGCTTAGAAACAGTTTGCTGGTGCGCTGGAAAAAGCCTGAGACCAAACAGGGTAATGATTACACAGCGGCTGTTGTTTTGACACTGCTATGAGATGAGCTTAAGGTACAAATGTGTGAAGTCAGGCGCTAAGCTGATCCCAAGTCATCACTGGATGTAACTTAAACAGTACGCACATACATGCCCAGAAATCGTTACACTTATCTCTCTAAAGCTTTGACATATTTGCACATCCCTACAACATTCTCCACAAATATTTTCTCAAGAAAAAATAAAGGTGCTGTTTTTTGGAGAAAAAGCAAAATGTTTTCTTTCTCCCGCCAAAAAGGAGAGCTTCTGTCAGACAAAAAGACACAAAACGTTAGCAGTCATAACATGCCATTTACATACAATAAAAACGTTGTAATATTAGCTGCACAGAAATGGAAATAACAGCATCTTTTCCTTATCTTGCCCCCAAGCATAAAGCATGGTTAGCTTACATGAGAAAAATAAGAAGGTTGTTGGTTGCAAGAACTTTTCGAACAAAGTAATTGTTTAGTATAAGTTCCTTGTATTTTGACAACTTTCTCGTCCCATCCCCAAACAAAAAAATTTCACAACTCATTAAGTCAGATGAGAATGGCATCCAGTTACTTTATGTAAAAGAACTCACTTTACAGTAAGTCATTAGAGGAAGGAAAGACAGTACTAGCATAACCCATCTCAAATTGATCTCTAGAGTCATTGAGCATCTGGTCTAATGTTAACAAGATCTTGGACTCATATGGTTCTGTCTGACAAAACAGTTAAACCACAAAGTTGATTATTTTCCAATAACAGCACTTCATGAATTATTTTCTTATTCTATAGAAACAACTGACTATTAGAAACGGCGCGTTAATTCACGCCTATGATTTGAACTACAGTCAGCACTATTGCCTGAGCTGTGCTGTTATAGAAACGTAATCAACAAATTCTAACCAATCAGGATGTGAGATTGTAACAGCGCTGTGGTGTAAAACACATTTAATATCAGAACATCAAATGCAAAATTCTCGGCTGTACATACACTGAAAAAGTGTTAGTGGATTAGTTATAATGGATTTTTGTAACAGCTGCTCAGTTTACAGTGAGGGGAAATAAGTAGTAAGACTCTTTTGTTTTTGTTGTTTAATATACTTCCAGTGCATATATCCACTTCAACAAAAAAGTATGTATTCATAAGCATAAACAAAGATATGTTTTTAAAAAAAAAGACACCAAAAATTATTCAGACACCAAAAATGACCAACATTAAAACTTTCTTGTAAAGCTCTTGTTGGCAATTACTGCTCTGAGATGTCTATGGTACAAAGTGATTAGCTTTTTTGCAGAATTCTGGCACAATTTGGTCCATTCCTCTTAGAAAATAATTTTCAAAGTTCCTAGGTTATGAGGACTCACAATGGACTCACAATTTCAAAATCCACCAAAACTTTTAATGGGGATTAAAGTGGAGAAATTGACTAGGCCATGCAAGACCTTCGCAAGTTATTTTGGCTGTATGTTTGAAGTCATTGTCTTGTTTAAACATCCGTCTTCTCCCCACATTCAGTTCCTTCGTTGATGGGATTAAATTGTGCTCTAATATATCCTGGTACATCGCTCCATTCATTTTTTCTTCGATGTGTGTGTAATGCCCCAGTGCCGTTTGCAGAGAAGCAGCCCCATACTTTCATGCTCCCACCTCTGTACCCTTCTTTCTCCAAACATGAGCTGAATTACAAGAGTTCTATTTTTGCTTCATTTGAGCGGAGTATAATGTCCAAAAGGATGTTCTGATTAGTCTAAAAGCTTTTTCTTTTTTTTTTGCAGAGGAGTTTTGTGTGTGGGGTGCAGGAACAGAGAGATGACTGTGGTGAAGTTCACTGCTTATTGTTCTCTGTGTAACTGTTGATCCTGCTGCTTTCAGGTCATCCTGCAACTCTTTTTTGAGCGCCTGCTGGCTTGCCTCTTACCTTCCTCTTACCTCTATCATGAGACCGTGCTGTGGCTCACATGTCCTGGGCTGATTAGTTGTGGTTCCATGAACTTTCCACCTGCATATTATCGAACCAATTATAATAACAGGACTGTTGAAGGTCTTTGTAATGGCTCTGAAGCTTTTTCCTAATCTTCCCAAACCATGACACTGTCCTTTATCATGACACCACGTACATTTTTTTTAAATACAGTGTCTGAAAGTTTTTTCCCTATAAAGTATGTAAATTTGAAGTGGATACATACACAGGAAGTATATTAAACAACAAAAACAAAAGTATACAGATACTTATTCCCCCACACTGTAAGTACTGCTTAGAAGACTACCAGATGTTTTAAGAATAAAAAAATGATCAGTGGTGCCATGACAATGCAATATGAATAAATCTTTTCAAATCCTGGTCAGTTCCTGTTAGATAGCTATTGCAAATAATGCATTATCACCACTCATGAATATAAATTATGCACAGCCACTGATCTGGGTCACACAGCCTTTTGGTAACAGCTATTTAATCCAGCAATCTACTAAACTCATTTCTTGTGATTTATCCTTAGGCAACCCTACTGCCCATTTTGTAGTGATGCATATAAATAAGTGTAATAGGAGCTATATTTACAGTACACAATGTTCAGAAATGGCACTGTTGAGAGCGATGCATGACAACCATCCTTTTTGCAGTCAAAAGAAAGGTGGATCTTAACTGTAAATGGTTTAGAGGGAAGGAAAAAAAAAGATTAAATACAACAGGGCTCTTCTTGGCATCTTAAAACCGCTCTCTGACTTGGTGCCACTGAAACGCTGCAAAGATTTTTAATGAAGATATACAAAGAGTTCTTTGTCCTTAAGCCTGAGTGGGTATAAAATGTAAATGGAGTTCTTCGTACGCCTGCTAATCTTTTCTTTTTTTTTCGTTGCTAATGGAGCACACAATTAAACACACAAAAAAGCTGTAGGCATAATCTATTCACAGTTTAGCATAAGACCTCAAATGCAGTCATTTTCTTTAAAGTGATATTTTACCCTAAACATCATCAGAAACAGTAATTTAAGCTCCAGACAAAAATATAGATGGCAGTTGTCTTGACCAGAATGCCGTTGCTTTTGTCTGCACTTCCAGGACTTGTGAAAATGTGTCCAAAATTCTCACAAGCACAAAGACATAGAAAGACATAGACATAGATTATATTAAAATAAAATATGCCTGGTCAAGGAGAGCTTCATCATCTATAATTCTGTCTGGAGATCTAATAACTGACTCTAGTGCTGTTTATCATATTATTCACTGTCAGAACATAACAGAATCCTTATGCACAGTAGACCTGCCATTTTCCTTCAACAAAAAAACAGTGAAGAGAAAAAGAAGCACACCTTTATTCCCTATCAATAACGTCATTTTTATCAGATGGGGGTAGACTGGAGGCATGCAAGGACACATGCAGAAATGGCTTTTGTTCAATAAACTGTGGATGACTTAAGTGTGAGAATAGAGAACATGTAAGCTAAGTGACACATTCATCATCTAAAATCTTGTTTTTAAAAAAATATACCTAACAGCTATACAGACATCAAGAAAGTTTAATGCAGGGTTCCTACTATTGCGTTTTGCAACCTGAACTTGACGTGATTCCAAAGCCAGTCGATTGCAAGCGACTCTTCATCTGAAAGAAAACAACCAATCAGACACAGCACAAGCCAACAGCACATCATTCACCAAAAATCTGCATGTAACGACTTCAATTTAAACTTTTGTTTGTTTGTTTTTTAAACTTTGATCGGACCTCACCAGACACGTGATTTGGAAGTACAGCTAAAACTTACAACACAGTTTGCCTGTGGAGCTGGTGAATACTGAAGTCATTCTAAGAGGCCTAATGAGAAACAGGACAAATGTTAGCCAGTCTGCATTGGCATGTTTTTTTTTAAAACAACTACATCATGTGCAGCTATCAATTAATACCAGTATTGGCTGGTATATTCAGATGCTTGGATAAATTTAAAGATAAATGGTGAATTCATGTAATAAACTGTGGTATCCCTAAAGTAACACTATTTAGTTAGAAAGCAGTAAAATTGCTTATGCATCATATTGTTGGCAAAACAAAGAAAAAATGATAACATACAGCCAAATTATTATTACGTATAGAAGGAAATGTTCGATGGCTCACCGCTTAAAAAAGGTGACAGTGCAACAGATGATGCTGGTATTGCTTTTACCTTCCTTCGTTTGAGTGTGTAAAGCCAGTGTCAGAGATGCCTGTTAAATCATGTTTATCATATCGGGCAGCTGTTTTAGAAATTTTAACATTTTAGGAATCTTCAAAGCCCCAATCAGGAAGCAATAAACGATCACCAAACTAGTTCTAGCTTTATTCATGTTATATTTGCTAAGATAGTTCTATTAATTTGATAAGTCCGACTGGGTTCTGTCTTCTTGCAGAATTATTGGAGGCGCGACAACCAGACATTCCTGATTGGGGCTTTAAAAAAGGCAATACAGTGTAACTATTTCATGATTTTTTTTATATCCAAATGAGCAAAAAAAGACATACGCACAGACAGAACATCAGTAGTTACATACTGATCTCCATACAAACCATAAGACATGTCCAATTACCAAATTTCTGCTAAATTCAGGAGGCGGTGTTCAACACAAACAGAAGACAGAGGCTCGTTGTATCACCAGTCAAGGAAATTACCCCTCCCCACCAGCAGAGGTCTCAGTCCCCAGAGTCCTAACCCAAACTTTGTCAAACATTTATGGTTCACTTTCTGACTCCCCAGTATATAAACATATCAAGATCATTCATTCATTGCTAAGTCTTGCCAAACACCGCAGTTATGTACATTCTCAGCATTGGTATCCTACTGGTCAAGTTTGACCCTCTGCCTGCTCTTGTGGTTTACTCCTTTGGCTTGTCCTTTGGTTTGATTGTACATTAATGTTAATGTTAATTGAATGTGTGATTTCAAGGCACATGTTTGGACTTTGTATTTAAGCACTTCTGTGCATCGATCATCACGTTCTCTGAGCTTTATCTGATACAGCAGATGTGCCTAACACCGTGGATTAAGTAGAAATTCGGGATCCAGGTTCAGCCATCGCTCCTCAAGGCCACCTACTGGTTAGGTATGCTCAACAGTTCTAGCAGATGTCTGCCTTCATGGAGGAGTTCATAAGCCTCTGCCAAAAAAGGTACCATTTAGCAGATGCTTTCAAAAGTGGGATTGGGGCAAGGTGTCCTGGAATACAGAGGGCCCTTGTAACCAATATGTTCTGGTGGTTCTCCTTGGACAATAATGTCACTAATTATGTCAAAGTATACTCAGTCTGTTAACAAACAAGAATCACCAACAAGAACCACCCTTATACCACAATGTCGCTGGTATAACTGATCTGCCAATATTACAAAGAGTCAACATCATACTCAGTGTCATAATCTGTTTCTCTGAAACACATAATCTGGTACCTCTGCACAAACTCCACACTGCCTTAGAAACAGCAGAGATTATGTTCAGGCAGGTCATTAGATATTATGGGATTCCAGAGGACATTGTTTCTGACAGGGGCATGCAACTCACATCACAGGTCTTGAGAACCTTCTCTCCACAACTTACCATCAATATCAGTCGTTCTTTCATCCATGGCTATCATCCACAAACAATTGGTCAAAAAAAGTTGATTGCATGAATCAAGAAATTGAAGGATTTTCCAATTTTCAGTAACCAGTACCACTGGAGACGTTACCTCCCCTGGGCAGAGCACAAGCCGAAATGTTTCATCCACCCCTCCACTGGCCTCACACACTTCCAGTAGGATACCAACCTGCATGGTCTGGTGAACCAAACCTAAATCCCGTCAGAGGTTCTAATGAATTGATGAGAAGGAGTGAAGAGACCTGGGAAGGATCATATGTTCATCTACAGTAGGCAATCCAAAGACAATCTCGAGCTGAAAAGAGACAAAGGCTGCATCCTCACCTACAGTCTGGTTGTCCAACAGTGATCTCTGGCTGAGAATTCCCTTTTGGAAGTCCCAGATTCATTGGTCCTTTCTAGATTCAAGATTTAAAGCTCATGCATGTGGAAGAGGCTGGATAGTACTTTCCTCTGAGTATGTTATGCTGCCCTGTGATACACCATGAGCAACAGTTCCAATAACATGCTGGTGACTGACTTCTCGGAGGTAGCAGGTATTAGCCTTGACCATCCCTGGTTGGTAGCTGTAATATGATAGGGGAGTGCTGGCTACTGAGTAGGAATTGACCAAGACTAGATTAAGGGGAAAATGGGTCTCTTGAAAAAAAAAAACTCTAGAAAAAAGTCTCTCAAAAAAAGTAAAAAGAAAATAAATTAATCCAGTCTCTAATTATCAGAAGTTGTCACAATCACACATAATCACACCAAATTCTCATGAATTATTACAAAAAAACTGTTGTGTCTTCTTTTGCTCAGGGGCATTTTTCTGGAACTAAGCCACGGGCGGACCAGGAGAGGGTGGTCTGGCTTACCTTGTAAGGAGGTTACTCAACTACAAGTGACAGGGCTGTTGCATGCTATACCTTCTGGACTGGGAGGGGTACTGGCCCAAAGAACACTCCTGGGTCAGTGCAGATGACATTGCAGACATCCCAGCTCTCATCATAGATTTCCACTGTGAACATCCAGAAGGACCTGTGCACAGGCCCAGGGGTAGGAGAGGTGGTTTGGCTTCAGAAACATCAGGAGTAATGTCCTGTAATTCCAGCCCAGCCAACCAGCAGAGGTCACAGTCTCCAGTGTTTTAACATGACTTATATCACACATTTCTGTTTCACTTCCTGACTCCCATGTATATAACACACCATGATCATTCATTCATTGCAAAATCTTGCCAAACACTGAGGTTGTGTAAGTTCTAAGCCTTGTTATTTACTGTGTTTGGCCTTCTCTCTGATCTGACAGTTTGCTCTTTCGGATTGTCCTTTGACCTGCCTGGTTAATAACATTGAATTGGTTTGTGATTTCATTGACATTGTAATAAAGCACCTCTGCACATGGATCATCATTCTCTCTCCAAGTCTGGTCTGTTACACTCAGGTTAGCTGGATTAAGCTTTATGTGCATTTCTGGAAGGCTGCCTGATATGGTTTCCTGGTAACGACTACTGAATTGGAACTACATTACTGACCACTGAGCACATGTGGAACACAATCCTGTTATTGACATATTCTGGAAAACATGAAAACAAAATAGCAATAATATGCATAACATGGTTACAATATCCACAAAATGGCTTTAACTTCACTGTACACACTGACAGCATAAAGGTGTGGTGGAGCTGTCCACAGCACATGGTTTCAGATGCCCATTAACCCCTCCCCCCAATAGATTTCCACTGACAGCAGTAAACCACATACAAACCACAGAACAACTCCCAATGCTACTGTATTCGACATGGAAATGAACATGCTAATCTTTGAGATTGGAGCGTTTATGGAAGCCATACCAGAGGATGGAGTTAGCAGGATCATGGTGGTCGTTTCAGTCTCTATGCACAGCACAGCACCTGAAAAAGACCATATACCAACTGTTATTATTATACATTTCTTACATCTCTGGATCTAGTAGATAAGTATAAAAAGCATGTGTGTTATGTGAATCAAGCAGAAAAGTCCAATGTAGGCCTACATTTCTAAGTAATTTATTTCTTCCTTATGTTAAAACCCTACCATTAAAAAGACAGATGAATGATGGTTCTTAAGAGGTAGAAGCTACTTTTATCTGAGCAACTAGTTTCAACATAGGTTATAGGCCAACCCAAAGTGCATATACAGTATATTCATTTAATGATATGGCATGCATCATCACACTGCTGTCTATTTCTATCCTATAGTAAATTACGCTGAACTCATCATTCACTAAAGTACACTGAACTCATTGTCATGTTCCATGGAAACAGTTTGCGATGACATGGTGCATTTTCATCCTGGAAGTACCCATAAGATGGCAAAATGGTGGAATTTGGTCAGCAACAATACTCACATAGGCTGTGGCATTCAAATGACATTTGACTGGTATTAAAGGCCAAAGAAAACATTCCCCACTGCATTATACCACCAGCCTGAACTGTTGACACAACGCAGGTTGGGTCCATGGATTAATGTTCATGACCCATCATCTGCATGCCATGACAGAAATCAAGATTAATCAGACCAGGTGACATTTTCCATTATTCAACTATCCCGTTTCGGTGAGCCTGTGCCCACTATTGCCTCAGATTCAGTGTTCTTGGCTGACCAAAGTAGAACCCGATGTGGTCTTCTGCTGTTGTATCCCGTCCACTTCAAGGTTCACCATGTTGTGTGTTCCAAGATCATTTTCTGCTCATCATGGTTGTAAAGAGTAGTTATTTGCTGTCAGCTCAACCCAATCTGACCATTCTCCTCTGACTAAGATGTTTCTGCTACTCACTGGATGATTTTTCACACCATTCTGTGGAAACTCTAGAGACTGTTAAGCATGAAAATTGTAGTTTCTGAAATACTCAAACCAGCCTGTCTGGCACCAACAACCATGCCATGATCATCGAGATCACATTGTGATGTTGCATGTGAACAATAACTGAAGCTCTTGACCTGTATCTGCATAATTTTGTGCATCAATCAGCTGCCATGTGGTTGTCTGATTGGATAACTGCAACTAATGAACAGGTGTGTTCATAATAAAGTAACAGGCAATACTTAATCTGTAAAACATTTTTCAAAAAAAGTTTCAGAAATTAAAAAAAAAATACTTCCCTTACCTTTTTAAGCATCTTGTTCTGTTCCATCACTTATGCTCAATTCTTTAAGAAATGGCAACACAGTCAGCTGACTTTTTTCACCATACCCATGATATGTCAACAGATGTGACTAATGCTATGTATATCTATATGCATACGCAGTGGACCGGGCTCACTGGTGTTTATTGATGATGTAACTGCTGACAGAAGTAGCAAGATGAATTCTGAGGTGTATAGGGCTCTACTCTCTGCTCACATTCAGCCAAATGCTAC
>CM074960.1:18168403-18188484 GCA_037577455.1 Pangasius macronema
AAATTCTTTGGTTTTCCAGCATTTTTGTGTATTTGAACCCTTTCCAACAATGACTGTATGATTTTGAGATCCATCTTGTGAGCGTGAGCGTTTGAACCTTCTGTTTTTTTAAATAAATTTTATCTATTATTTTCTCTTGTGGACTATACATCTAAACTAAACATCTTTTATGTGAAATATCTTATTCAGGTCAGCACTAAATAAACAATAACATGCATTTTGTATGATCTGTCTTATTTTGGTAAAATAATTAACATTTTGCAGATTCTGAAAGGGGGATGTAAACTTTGGACCTCAACTGTACATTCATGTGTACCTACTGCTCTGGCAACTCAATGTATTGTTCATCTCTTAAAAGGTATTTAAATGAAAACATACGGTTCTTACTTGAACATGAAACTCCATTTCATCTCCAGAACAAAGAAATACTGTTTCAGTACTTCAGTTCTAGGTTGGCATTAAGCAAAAATACTTTTATTGCGAACTTGTAGTTTTTGCTACTTACAATACATGTTACATTAGAAACACAGAGGCAAGTCATTGGCAGAAGACAGAAGAGTATGTGCTTGTAGTGTGTTTAGCACCATTGGATTTTTTCATATACACCAGTATTTCAGAGGTTAACATATGGAAGGTTGATGGTTTCTCTAAAGTATAAACTGCGTGTAAAAAAAAAATCTCCCAAAAAGGTCGCTCGTTTCAGCGTCCGACGCTTCTCTAGTCTTTTGCTTCATCGTCACCTGAGATGTGGAGTGTATTTGGAGCTAGGACCTTCCCAGTGTACAGAAACCCCGTCCCTGCGTTCTAGAAGTGTCTAAGCCGTCTCAGAAAGAGCAGAGAGGAAACGAAAGGCCGCAGAGTCTTCAAGTATTAAACACAGCTCAGCGCACAAGCTTCAGACACACATTATTAGGACCTAGAATCAACTCGATGAAAAACAGGCTAGGGTTAATTAGCATCCTTCCCGACACAAATATTTAATATAGATCCATATATTCATATGCATATAAATAAAAATTCAGTGCTGTAAAAACATCATTTCTGACCATATAGGATCTGAGCCATCAGTGAAGGCATGTCATGTATTTTTTTTCCTTAGATATTCTCTCTCTCTTTCTCTTTCTCTTTTTTTAAATCATGGCTAAAAAAAAAACAGCTACTGCAGGACTATGTAAACTGATATCCCATGTTAATCATCCTTCATTATACAACACTTAGTGAAAGATGTAGTGTTTTCTCTCACTCTCTTTTGGTTTATGCAGCACAAAGTAAAAAAAAAAAACAAAAACAAAAAAGATTTTTTGGCAGCAGTAAGGCACCAAGAGAATATATCAGTGTGTGTGAGTGTGTAGGTTAAAAACAAAGCAAAAAAAAACACTTTGGCTATCTCAGATCTCCGAGAACCCTGTATGGCTCTTGCTGTAAGTGTGTGTATGGAGGTTAAAATTGAGGTGAAATGCATTTGCAATCCTGTATGTGTGTGAGAACGGTCTCTTGTATTGTGTGTGTGTGTGTGTGTGTGTGTGTGTGTGTATGTGTGTAGGTTAAAATGCAAGTGAAATGCATCTGCAGTCCTGTATGTGTGTGAGAACGGTCTCTTGTATTGTGTGTGTGTGTGTGTGTGTGTGTGTGTGTGTGTGTGTGTGTGTGTAGGTTAAAATGCAAGTGAAATGCATCTGCAGTCCTGTAGGTGTCTGAGATCCGTGTCTCTCCTGCGGTATGTGTGTGAGTATTTTCTCAGTCTCTAGGTGGCGCTGTATTGTCTTTGCCTACGAGGAGCAGCGCCGCACGTTTTTGCCGTCTTCAGCGTGGAGCTGCAGGTCGATGGGCCGCGATGGCTGTTCTCCCGGCCGGGCGTTAAGCAGAGACAGGTTCTTCACGCAGCCTGTGATGCCTGAGGAGAACTTCCCACCTGTGAGAGCGGCCATGTCTGGAGCTCCACCTGTCGGCATGGACACAACACACACACATGCATAAACTTAACATATAGTTTACTTAAAACTTTCACAGTCACTTCAAACTTTTTAAAGACCATGATTTTGGCATTAAAAGACAGGAAAAAGTCTGGAAACATAGAAGTGTCCAACTGCACCAAGTCTGACTGGTCTTGCATGATTTTCATTTGCATATTGAAACCTGATTGGCTCTTATATTTTATGATGCAATAACACTGTTGCATGTTTTTCCAAAGCTCATTTCTCCAGGGATTTAAGCAAGCTGATGCACTGATATTTTAAAACTTTGATTATGTACCTGAAAATATTTTTTTAGAAGACTTATGCTTACGTTTTACATATTTGCAGTGAATTTTACCAACTGCAGCAAATTCACCACATATCTACACGTAATAGGTCTCAATTATGATAGACATTTGAATAAGGATTGAACTGCTGCTGATGCTTCACAGTGCAGTGTAACACACTTGGAGGAAAGCGCTATCTACTATCTTCCACATACATACAGAGCCAGGACTGGCTGGCATCGCTGCGATTGACAGCGGAGAGACTGGCATAGGGTGAACGCCTTTCTGTTGCCCCACTTGGCACCCTGATTTTGCAGTGTTGTTCGTGCACGTCATCTTTTTTCAAACATTTTGGAAATTTCAGTCACCTTTTTTTCCCTTAAGGGAGGCATTTAGTAATCTAGTAACGTAAAGAGATCCATACCCAGGTAGATGCTGCCCTTGGTGTTTACCATGACGCTCCTGCCGGGGGACTGTCCATGCTGAGCCATCCGGTCATCTACCTGGATGGAACCCTGCTTTCCTGTCCTGCTCACAACAAAACACACACTGGTTTGTCCAGTTATTCATTCAGCTGTGACAACCTATATAAAACATGACCTAACAAATCAACAATTAGAAGCTTAACCACAGATTAAAACCTGAAACTGAAAATATTATAAAAAATAAACTATTATTATTCACTAATCCCAGCATCAGTTACTCTTGAAATCAATCATGAGCCATACTTTTTTTTTCTCTTCTGAGTAAAACTAGCTTTCTAATACAGGACATTTTGTAAGAATCTAATTTATATATGCTGCAATTTTGAAAACTTAAACCACCTCAATTTCAGGTATTCAGTTTCAACTGTAATATAAAACAAGTGAGAAAAACGTGATTAAAAGTTAAACATTTACTGTAAGGCTAAAACCAGAATAAAATGGTGGCTCAAATATGCAAAGTACATATATTAAAATAAGATTTAGAATGGTGCACTTGAACTAACAGAGAAACTTTGATTTAATCCAGGCTTAATCTTGGTTTGTGCTATCCTGTCACACAGACTAATAGCCATGAAGCTACTAATCCCCCCAAATATTAGGTATTATACTAAAAAAAAAACATAAAAAAAACAGCTTTGCTTATGTCTCAAAGTGTCTATTTTGGAGATACTGCCATGCTATTAGTAAGAGTACACACCATGAGACCTGCAATGTGAATAAATGTAAATGTAAAAAGAAAAGGTACCTGACTGCAGTGATTTTGTGCCAGTGTCCATCATTAATGCGTTCCTTTGAGACGATTTCTGCCTCTCCGCTGCCCAGCTGGTAACTATAATGCAAACATGTAACATCTGAGTGTAAGCCCAGTGTTTTATTCCTATTATACCACAGCGATTTGCCAACAATAACACTTTCACCTTCTGACCAATCAGAATAGAGAATTCAACAGCACTGTGGTATAACATTGTATAATAACAAATACCTGCTCACAGTATGAGCTAAATAATATATAATCCTAAAACAAACACTTGTGCCATACAGGTCGTCTCGATTCAGTGGCTCACCTGAACACCAGATGTCCATTTTTTAAGCCAAGGCTTATGAAATCTTTGCCCTTTCCTTGGTCTCCTGATTCCTGTAAAGAGTGTTACAGTGCAGAATGATACACTTTACCTTCTCTCTCTAGTTGTGACCCTGGAGGCAGGTCACAAGGTCACTCAGAACGATTTACATTGTGTCACCATCACTAAAAGGACATACACTGGATGTATTTAAGTATAATTAATAGCATGTTTATTAATGATTGCATCAAAGTTTCATAGATGCTTGTTAATGAAATGAAGTATTAATATACCAGCAAAAATGAAAAAACGACTGTGTAAATGCTAACAATGTTAGACAAAATTTTCATTTTAAAATGTTCTTGAGGAATAAACATGCATGCAAAAGCCATGCAGTGATTCATTAGACAGCAAATAAATACACCTGAGTGTTTTACATTTGTGATCTTTTGTCACACACAAAGAAGGAGACTGTTAAAAAAATCTTAGAAACATGCAGAATATAACTGCAGCATGTGTTTCTGATGGACAGTCATAATTCCTGATCACTCCTTTACTAAATATATACCACATTCTACCAACTAGAAGTTCTTAGTATATGACGTTCTTAGATCTCCAAGTGTCTTTTTTTGGTTTTGGTCCTGTCTCAACCCCTATCATATCACTGGCTTGTTATCTTATTGTGGCCACCTGTTTTGTGTTCATTCTTGATTAGTTTGCCTGTTGTGTACTACTCTGCCCCTGCCTGCTTGTGTTTTGACCCCAGTATTGGACTCTTGGATGCAAAGATCAAACTAAGCTCCAACCTGCAAGTTCAGTCATTATGGCATCTGTTGTAAACATCTGGAGGAACGTACTTGTTTGTGTGTCTGCTTACGGAGAGCCGAAGCCTTGTTGCGAGCATGCGACTTGTGCAGGCTCAGGGCAGCTGCAGGCTCCTGAGGAGAACGTCCGTGGCGAGTTAGTGCAGCAAGGTGACATGCAGTGCATTCACACACACACGCACACACACACACACGAGTCATTGAGCAAAAGCTCGCAGTCCGCTTGGTTATAAATCACATAAATGCAGAAGTTAGAGTAAGTGGGAAGAGCTAACAGCTCAGTGTGTCACATGCTGTTAAAATACAGGTGCAGATTATAAAAAGTCAGTGAAGACACAGATTAAATATCACAAGAGGTCAGTTTGTGACAGATACTTAGTCTGCCGATCTTCTGCATTATACAGCTCCAAGATGAATCGCTAGGAAATTGATCATTCTTTGCACAATATAACTAATACAGGACATGGATCAGAACTGGATTTTTTTCTTCATGTTAAGCAGAATGCCTTGAGGTAATTAATTTACTGTACATTTTAATTATTAGAAGTGAAACCTTGTAAATCCTATCTAAAAATCATCATTCCTACCTATGTCTTTTTTCTGTAAGGTTTTTATAATGTTTTTAAAACTATTTTAATTATGATCTCATTTCTTTTCTCAAATTGGGCTTCATTTATCAAGCTGTATTATGAATGGATTTATTCGTAAATCATCCTCCAGAGCATTTACACAAACAAATGTCCCGTTAGTTTGATAAAACATTTGTGTAAATGTACATATGAGGAGACTCGCTCATGTGAACCTTGGCTGATCAGCGTCAAATCGTGTATCTGGTGATTTCCTGCAAAGTTATATAAGGATTACGCTGTCGAGTTTAAACTGTTCATTTATTTAAATTACACACGAATGGAAATGTTATGAAACTAAATCATTTCAGATTAGTAACTTAAAATAAAGCAATCCACTTTCATCGTTTAGTCTTCATTTTGTTGTTTTCAGCCCTCTGTGAGCTTTACCTTTTATGGAGTTTTGTGGGCGTGGCTAAATGTAAATTAGCTGTGCCTTTAACACAACTGCAATGTTCTATTATTATTTCTATTATTTCCTCTAACAACCTGTAAGCCTGAACTTTGCCTTTATACTTACCCTTTTTTTTAATTTTGGGGTTTCGGGGAGCTGGATGACGGATCATGTTTAGATATGAACAGGGTGTGTATCATGTTGTTTGCATGTTTAGAGTGAGATATGTTTCAGAACCTACCACCCCCTGCCACAGAATGAGGCCGTCTGCTACGAGCGTGTTTATCTCCAGCTCGATGGTCTCGGGTGACTCAGGAGCACTGAAATAAAAAAACAAACAAAAACAATTTAATACGAATTTGAGATTGAGACCACACCTTTTTAGCTGTAACTCTGACTACACAAACTAGCATAAGCTCCTGACCTGCGTGGGAACATGGGTTTGGGAAGGCTGAGGTAGCCATCATCATGGAAATATGCAGCGTATTGTATTGGGGAATCTGCAACACAAGCACAAGGTTTAGATTACACACGGCGCAGGCGGATGCCAGGCTACGCTTCTGCTGCGCTGCCACCCTGTGGATGTCCATGGAACAACCCAAAGGTCAGTTATTGAACAGAAATGGTAAAACATGGGGAAAAATCAAGATGAAGGCATTTTTATTGAGCTGTATGTGTAATATCAGCCTATAAATAAATAAATCTGATGGATGTGTTATTAATTTATGTGCAATATGACACCGCTTGGATCATTCCTTGAAAACCAGTTCATATTAACTAATCAACAAATATATATATTTGAAAATGTGTAAAATTTCCAATTGTCTTTAAAATAAATAAATTAGCTTAATATCTTATTTAAGTAAAACGAAGTAAATAAATTCTCTTTTTCTGCATTTGATGTTTTTCCCTCCAATTTTAATTTCCACTCGCTTACTACATACTTTTGCTTTAAGAAATTAACTGACTCTTCCCTCACATCATGTTTCATGAATAGATTTCAACTGAAGTCCTATCACTCCTCTTCTTTTTTAAAAATCTTGACGTTTCATGATGTTTTATGACATTTTAGGACATTCTGTATGTTGAACGTTCCATCCTTTTATGCAGAAATATACAGGAAGTCAACTAAATATGTGAGATTATAGCTATTTAAGGATATGTTCAAGGTCGGCCATTTTTCTACCACAATGATTAAAATTACAGGAAATAATTGCAGTAGCTAATTATTTCCACCCTGTCCAACCTAACGGTGCGAAATAAACACCGAACATACACGTAAATTTATTTAGAAGAATAAACTATGAATGTGTTTCTACTACAGGGCTGTTGAATAGTAATCAATAGTCGTCAGAAGGTGTTGATTAATTTTCTAGAACAGCAGCAACCACCATGTGTTTTATTCCTTACATAAATACATAAATTCTATAATATACAGTATATTAAAGAATGGATGTATTTATAATATACTGAATATCCAGCATATTATAGAATTTATGTATTTATACTATAAATACATAATTTCTATAATGTATATTCAGGTTAAGTGCCCACACTATAACTGCAACAATATGTTTATTTATTTTTTTTAATATTTATTATTATCATTATTTTACATCTTGAAGTCTAAGCGATTGCAGCATACAAGGAATGACCCACTTATTATGTATGATTTGCTTATTTGGTTTCCTTATTTAATAGCTCGCTCACTGTGATTTGAACTGGAATGTGTTAAGATATGGTGGAGTGTGTACATGTTGTTAGCAGGTGAAATTTCCATCTGTACGAGTAAATAAACGTTCTGACTGTTCTGATTAATCGGTAACAAGGAAGAGCACATAGCAAGACAGAACAGTTGAAATTTGCACATGAGAGAAGAACATTGTTAGGATGCCACATATGACACTGAACAGAATAAACAACGCACACATGGTGACGGTCACAAGAGCAGGCATTTCTCACAAACACATTCTCCTGACACTCCGAACAAAATAAGTCGATGGTCAAGGCAGTCGAATGCTTTCCAGAACCCCTTTACGCTTTGTGTCCTTCATCACATCTTTGGCATTAAACTCACCTGTTTTTTTTTTGTGTGCTTTATTTAGTGGTTGATGTTTAGTAGTTAGTAATGGATCACATGGAAGATTGTATTTGGCTGCATTTGTAGGTGGAGGAATGGGAGAAAAAATGTTATACTGTTACTGACTGGAGAGAGACAAAAAAAAAAGGGGGAATCCTACAATCCATAAACTCGATATGTTCAATCACTACAAGACTTGAAATAAACTGAAAAATATAATTAAAAAAAAAAAAAAGCAGTTGGGAATGTTAACCCTGAATGCATAGAATTCCCTTTGCTGAAATGTATGGGAATGCTTTACATTAAGGATCCCTTAACTAACATTATTTACTGCTTTATTTAACATTAAAATATATTCAATTGAGCACTAATAAGGCGTAAGTAATGCTAACTAAGTAACAATAGACAGTATACAGAATTGAGTTGTGTGTGTAGGACGCATTTAGACATAACTTCAAGAGTTACGCACATGGGGCGGAGTCTGTCTTATGTGCATTTTTTTTGTGTGTGATATCAGCTCTAGTGAGCCGATTGCCTTTTTCTTTTTAAAAGCCATTACCTCATTCAGTCTGCATTTTCTATCCCTGATTTTTTTTAAACTTTCAAGCACAATGTGAACAGCACACCTAGAGAATCAAAGAGGTAAGTGCGTAACTCGACTCTGAATACACCGAACTTTCCCACTGCAAATACTGGTGTAATGTTTAGACTTAAATTTCAGACCCTGAAAAGTGATTTAACACTTGAATCAACTAATATTTATTTAATCCATGTCTTAAAAATTTGTTCACAAAATTTTAATTACAGAATTTTACTAAATGTTGATATCTAACTGAAATCTTGTCTCCAGGTGTAAATATTAAAACTCGCATTTCAGTTTCAGTTCTGAATCTTCTAAAAGATTTTTTATTAAGGTCTTGATTCATATACTGGTCATAATGGGCTTTATTTGACTTATGGTGGCGCTCATTATTTGGCTTCTTAATAATGCTGTATTAATGCTGAGGTTCCTGATCTGTTCATGCTAGCTAATGTCTCATATACAGTATGTCAGTTAAGGGAGCCTTAATGTAACAAAACCAAATTTAAGTAGTTGATGATATTTTACGGAAAAATAACGAAGCCCATATAGGAATATTTCAATATTAAACCTCAAAAACATATTTTAGTCTGAATTCATTTCACAAAAATAAACGTCCTTCAAACCATTTTAGTCGACTCTGAATTGCTAAAATCATTTTTATTTTTTGGACACACTTTATTTCAGGGACCAGTTTACATGACTCCATTACACAAAGCAGCTAAGTAACCACTCCTCAACACTTACTAGCAGTTTCTTAGAGAAAGTCAGGCAGCTGTATTTTTTTTAAGGTGCATGCACTGTTGTCGATGAGAAAACTGGGTTAACAGGAGTGTAACTGTTGCTGGACGTTTCTCTAAGACTGCTAACAAATGAAGAAGAGGCAGCTGATTAGGAGAACTGTTTGGTCATGTATGTGGACGCCTAAAATGATGTGCATCTGGGGCTTTTTTCCCCCTGATAAACATTTCTTTTTCTTTGGGTTGGGATTTGCTTTGTTGTGGTGTTAGAGGAGAGAGTTCTTCTGGTTAGTGTTGGCTCAGGCAGAGAGGACGGATACTGTACCGTTCACCCCGCTGCCCTCCAAATTCCACGGCGCCTCACGGACGATGGCCTCCTGCCCTGTGTGTGTAGGATACAGCCACGAGAGCGCATGGGTGAGACACACAGTTAGGCGTTAGGACTGAAGTTAGGAGCATTTACCTCTAGGAGCTCCGTGTCTTGTTTCGGTTCAATGAGAAGGTTGTATGATGGAGGGTAAAGGTTAATCTTCAACCAACCGACCAGTTTTAATAATCTCTTAGATGTGACACAATGACCTGATACACAGATAATCAAGATAGTTATCGTCCGAAAGATCCACTCTTTTAGGAGATTTACACTAATTCAAAAAGTGGGGGAAAAAAAGGTTTTTAGTTATTCCAGTCATTTTTAAAACACTATCAGTAGTACGTCTAGGTCGGGGGCGGCATAATGAGGTATATACACAGATGCTGGCATTGCGTTACAGAACAGAGACACAGAACTCACCTTCTCTGCAGAAGATGCCTGTGTAACCTGCAGCACACACACAGTGTCCCCTCACACAGCTGCCTCCATTGTGACACTGAGACGAGTCCAGACAGGTGTCCTTCACCACCTCGCAGCGGTCTCCTGCAACCATAACCAACACACACACAGCATCCTGAAGTTAGCACTGAAATGTGCACAGTTTCATTTTGCTTATATACAGTAAAGCTAAACGCTCACTAGGAAGGCAAAAGGTTTGATTTTATATATATAGTAATATATAGTTATCAGTTTATTAGGTAGACCTACAACTAGTATCTAAAAAGAACAAAGGTGCAGTTTGTCACCTTTAAAAATGTCAGTGTCAGTGTTTTTATTGCAATTGAAATCCCCCCGAAAATGACAACATGCTACTTTACTAGAATCTCTGAAATGAGATCATTATTCTTTACTAACGTATGCAAATATGTAATGATGTACTGTTTAGTTTTTATACTATTAAACAAAGACATGCCTTGGTAGTGACCTTAAATTTGTCACTTGCACTTTGGTGATGTATTTACACAAATTTTTATTAAAATACTGTTACAATTAAAAAGAAAAATATTAATTAACAAGTGACATTTTGGAGGATTGCATTAATACACCTGCCCTTCTTTCCTTCCTTCTGTACTATAACAACATGGTTCTGAAATGGAGTCTGCGCACAGCAAGCTCACCGTCATAGCCGTCCCTGCAAAGGCACTGAAACTCGTACTCAGCGCTGGGCATGCAGGTGCCGCCGTGTTGACAAGGCCTGCGGTCACACGGGCTGGCGTCAACGCACTGACTGACGGCCCTGCTCTCTGTGAAAGTGTAGGACAGATCGATCTTCTTCCCATTGATAGACACCTGGATACAAAAGCAATCCAAAAAAAAGGCTAAAAGAGTTAAAATGTTAAAACTGAAATGTTCCATAAAGGAGAACGAAAATTAGAAGAAGGGATCGCTTAATTTTGAACACAAATTTGGACCTCTCCAATGCAGCCTTCAAAGAACATGCTGACGTTGGCAGGTTTGGGCAGGATGTCCTTCGTTGGCACGCCACCCAGGAACATGGGCGTGTAGACATTGAGGCCCTGGGCCTTCCCAGGAGATGACCTCCTGACCTCGGGCCCATCGTCCAGCTTCAGAAAACCGTCCTGGTTGAAGCGCTCCGCTGTCACATGGTGCCATTGACCCACAGACACCTGCTCCTGACTGCGCAGCACTGCCTGGCCTACATGCAGATCACACACAAATGTGCGAGGGATTAATTCACACCTATAGCATGGGTGCTAGACAACAACTTGTGCAGTTAAGTCAATTTCTTAGCTTTGCTAAGGCACATAGCTTGAAAGTCAACCATGACTGTGCACTGACTATACAAAAACCCTATAAACACCTATAGACACTGTGATAAAATACACTAGATGTGTCTGTTTACAGGAAGACACATACATAGCCGTTTCTAGACGTGAGGATGGACACGGCTCGAGTATTGCTTTGAGGTGTACAGGGGGGTGTTCACTCTCTCACTGTTTCTCCTCCACCTTCATCTTCTTCCCGCCAACGAAGAACATCAGGCCATCTTCGTCCATGGGTTTGAACTCCATGTCGATGCGCAGGTCATTGTGGATGTTGGTGAGAGGAGGGTACGCAATATACGACTCGTCGCTATCAAACAACGGCGTCGTCACCAGCGTTCCTGAAGACGCAGCGCAGATGTTAGTAAGAACTCATCAGACTTTCCATACAGTGTGTGTATAAACGAAAAAAAATCAATCCTCACCATCCATGCATTTGTGTCCGTATTTGCCAAGGTGGCAGCGGCAGTCGTAGCCCACACCGCTGGGCCGGTTAATGCAGGTAGCATCAGGGCCACAAGCCTCTGAGGATAGAGAAAATAAGAAATATGCTTTACTACACTCTTCAATAGAAAGATATCATCTACTGTTGGGAGATCAAAAGATGCCACAGTACTTTATTTTATTCTAATTTTAATTTATGTATTTATATTTATCCGATACGATGATCCCTATGTTCGCAATAGTTTTTTTCCCCAAACGTGTATAATTTTGACTTGTTTCTTTTCGTTTTAATGTGTATTTTTATTCGTCTTTGTTGCTGTTAATTGCAATGCATCTTGATTTTGAATTTTGTAGTTGCGATAATGAAAATTAATAAATAAACAATTAAAAAAAAGAAAAAAGATGCCACAGCCATCCTTGGCCGAGAGCCAAAAGAGCTAAATTGGCTGTGCTTTCTGGGTGGGAGGGATGTATATGAGAGAGGGGACAGTTAGTGTCGTTGTGATTGGTTAGTACTCACAGAGACTCGAGTACATGAACCTTCTCCCGAGATAGCGCGTTCCTCTGAGTGTGTTACGCTGCTGTGATGCAGCATGAGCAGTAGTTTGAAAAGAAGTGCTTGGTTGGCTTCAGGTGTTTCAGAGGAAGCACGTGATAGCCTTCACCAGGAGGGTGATAACTGACCAAGACCAAATTAGGGAGAATTGGGAAGAAAAAAGGAGCCTTTTAATGGATTAATCTTGAAGTAATTTTATTGGTACCAGAGAGAAAAAAAATCACACCAATAATGTTTTCATTATGGTGGAAGATTCTTTAGTTTATCTTGGCAACAACAAAAATAGTTAAAGAATCAATTCAGGATACTTGTTAAAGACCGAAATGTTCTTTATGAAACCAAAAATCACACCAATTTGTCTGTTTGCAAAGTCTGAATCAGAGCAAAATCGATACCGTTAGCTCATTTGCTATTTGGATTGGTTTAGTTTCATTAGTTTCATACTGCATATAGTTAAACAAACCAAACGGCAAAACAAACAAACAAACAAACAAGTCACGTGTACGGCTGAAAAAGTACAATGACAAAAAGTTAAACAAATCTTCGCCAAGTGTGTGTAGAAATAAATTTTTTAAGAGGGTTTCTGTCGTAATTTATTTACTAATCTTTTAATTTATTTATCGATCAAAGTTTATAAAACTTATTCACATCCTGTGTTTATTGTCTCTTTTTGGTCATTGGTCTAAATATCTATAACACATGCAGCTTTGGCTCAGTTTAGCAGCTTGCATTTGCAAATAATACATGGCATAACTGATTCACTTCCTGCAGCTGCACTGATTCAGAGTCAAATCGCTGTCTTGCTGCAATTCAACCACAATATTGTTTACTTAGAAGCAGCCTGAGATAACTCGCTCGGAAACTTGTTTTGGTCTGGACCTGAGAAATGAATCCTTGCAGTGCTGCTTCAGTATTACATCATTTCAGGACTTCCTCTATGTAAGTGTAATGTTTAAAGCAAATAGTGTTACTAAGGTTGTGATATTGCGTTGTCCATCTGTTACACCATGGATTTTCCACGCTATATTTGCGCGTCATGTGTCTTACCTGGATGGCAGTGTTCGGATGAGAGGTGCTGGCAGTTGCTCCCGGTGAATCCTCTCAGACAGCTGCACTACATGTCCGACCGGTGGCTCAGGGATGTGTGCGGCGGCAAGACGTGGTGTTTTGTTGGAGTCACACATCGTCGTATACGTTAGCCTCATACCATAATTGCCTAAGTCATATTTGAACCAAATATGACTTGGGCAATTATGTTATGAGGCTAACAATATGTAAAACAGCCTAGGGTCTCAATCAGGGAGACTGCAGAATGCAGTGTGTGTGTGTGTGTGTGTGTGTGTGTGTGTGTGTGTGTGTGTGTGTGTGTGTGTGTCCTGTTTTTAACACTCTGTCATCGACTTCCCCTTCTCTCACACCATCTTAAGGATTGTTATTTCAAGAAAAGCGTTTTACTAGTGATGGACAATATCACTGTATGTCTTTATATAGATAGATATATTGTACATTTTGATCAAACACCAGTTAATCCCAAAACTACAATCCCAATCCTAATTTAAAGAGTCTTCTTATGTATAACTGTGTGTTTTCTACAGTGGAAAAGTGCAAATATGGATATCAAGAATAACGTGGAATAAATATTTCTCTCTTTGTTTAAAAAAAAAGTTGTTCTGCTGGACAAGGGTTCTGAATTTGAAAGGGTAAACTGAACAATAAAAATCAATTGAAATCAGCTTTCTGGTATAAAAATCAATTGAAATCAGCTTTCTGGTTTTGCCACAGTTTCTAATAAACTTCCTGCACATATCATATTTTACCGATTTATAGTTACGGGTGTGAAATAACTCCCAACACTGCTGCTTTTGCTTTCAGCCATATCACTCATAATATCACTCCACATAAGGGAATTCTAATGTACTCCTTGATATGGCGAAGTTTTCTGAACGGAGATGTTTATTCAACCTTTTTTTTTGGAAGGAGTCTCCAGTGTCAGCCCTTACAACAGTCATAGTGTCATCAGGATAGACACCTTTACGTGTTGCAGTTTCTCAGTAACATGAAAAGCTGTGTTTGTTTTTTTTTGTCTTATTAACTTAAAAAAACGTAAACTTAAACTTATAAAAAAACGAGGGGCTGGAGCTGCTAGAGCATAAACGATAACAGGAACTAACTTGTTTCATCGATGTTCCACAACAATGTAAATGTAACTATAAACAGATAAAGTGTTAAATTGCTGTGGTTTAAGAGGAATAAAAGACTTTTTATTTTACTTTTTTTTAAGACTTCTTTGCTTTGTGTTGGGTCACAAGACACCAAGCTGTCATTGATTATTTTCCTAAAACAGCATGTCCCTAAATGCTTTATTCTCCACAAATGGCTGTATGTTGAACTTAACCTATCGTAAAGGGAAGTCGTCAAGTTCATCGTAAAAACAATCCAGGAACACACAGGACATTTCTCATAACGGGTTGTCTAGCTGTCTCTTCTGAGCTTAAAGTAATCGTTCAGTAGATGGTATGAATCTTTAGTGTGATCAAACCTGACAGGGGTGATCCTTGCAGGTGGGGCAGTTAGTCACACCGGTCGAACTTCTGTCCAGATCCTTGAAAATAACTTCATCCCCTTGGATAATCAGCTGACTAATGCAGCCTACAAAAAGGTTAATACTGAGTTAGTTAAACTGCACAGAAATGACTTCTATAGTACACCTCAGAATTCATCTTACTACTCCTGTCAGCAGTCACATCATCAGTAAACACCAGTGAGCCTGTTCCATTGGCAGCCATACATGCTCATGCCATATCACTGCCTCCACCATGTTTGGACACATGATGTGGTATACTTTGGATCATGAGCTGTTCCTTTCTTTCACCATACTTTTCTCTTCCCATCATTCTNAATCTTGGTTTCATCAGTCCAAAGAATCTTATTCCAGAACATGGGAGGCTTTTTTAGATGTTTTCTGGCAAAGTCTATTCTGGCTTTCCTGTTCTTGAATGTTACCAGTTGAACTGAGTACTGAGACAGAACTGAGAACTCAGAGTGATAACTGAGACCAGAGACAGCACTGGGAACTGAGAATGAGAACAGAGACAACACTTAGAATTGAGAATGGCAACAGAGACAGCACTGAGAACTGAGAATGAGAACAGAGAACAGAGACAGAACTGAAAATTGATATTGAAAATGCTATAGGTTGCTATACTGTAGGATAGCCTACAGCATTTAGGCTCCTGTTTTATGATGTCAGGAAGAGAGACTGACAGCAGACTCTCCCAATCCAACAGCTGAAGAAAAGCTGGTCATCACGCAAACTAGCAGGCTGTCCACTTCAACCAAACACAGGAGGCAGTAAAACAAAAGAACAGGATGTCCTCACAACATAAACTGTGATCCAAAGATCGCTGTCTCACTTAGGGCAGAATTAACTTTGCACAAGCTGAGTTTGTTGCCACGTGTGCAGCATGATGCTAAAGTGGATCATATAGGACAGATAGGACATATAGGTCCAGGTGTACAAGTGGGTTACACAGGACATTTTTTTTTAAAAATCTAATAAATATTTATTATGACAAGTTTGACAATAACTAGATCTGTTGTGGTTTGACTGACAGTTCTGCAACTGCCTCAAACATCAACAACTATGTCACATACAGCGTATGAGCACGCAAGATTGAAGATTTACACACACACACACACACACACACACACACACACACACACACACACACACATGCTCTGTGCCTTGTGGGCTCTTTAAAGGTGCAGCATGAGAAGAGAGAGGCACAGGAGGGACAGGGGCCAGAGAAAGTGGAGCAGTGCTGCCTAGCAGAGAAAAGAGGAATCAGGACTGCTAAAAATACAGCATCTCCAAGGAGGACAAAAATACACACACCCACACACACACACCCATGCACAGACACAAACATGCGCAGAGTGGGTGCCAGTGAAATGAGAACAAGAACATATGTATAAAATGTCCACACATATATATTTTTGCTAGTTACTATACCAGTAAAAGGACAAACAACAGAGGACACATTGGTTATTAAGCACCAGTTTGACCCAAAAAAAGGGGTAATTGGTGTTTTTTAAGGTTAAATCTAAAATTTGGGAAATATTGGAGCCTGCCTAACTGTAATGAAAAGAGAGTTTGAGGACAGAGGTCAGAGTTAAAAATTAAAAGTATGCATTAAAGTATTTATGTGCTAATAGTTACATATCCAGTGTTGCAGTTCTCCCATCCTAATGACAGTGTGTTTATAACACTAAGAAAATCAAGACATTTATTTAACACAGCTGTGTTGACTTACTGCCATGGGATGTGTAGGCAAGTGCGTATTAGAGTATGTGTAGTTTGACATACACACACACACACACACACACACACACACACACACACACACACACACATGTGTAGCTTGACTTTATGTGCGTTGAAGTGAGGAACCAGGCCAGTACAGAGAGAAGAACTCGACACAACAGATGTAGCCCAACTTTCAACCTGTATGTTGTTCATTTCCTCTGAGTCATAGGGCTCCTCGGAGCGAAACACACAAGTTTACACAAGCATCAGCACCAAGTCTTGCAGTGAAAGGAAACAGATACACACTCAGCAGAACAGAACTCTCAAATCAGAGTGCACAAACCCAAAACAAAAAACAGCAGGGCACCAGTACCTCAGCTGGATTTTTTCTTACTTCATTAATATGCACTGAGAGAATTATGGGAAATAGTCTTTGCAGTGCTGCAGTTATCTTTCTTGTAAATGTTAACATCTAGACCTGCTGAAAGCTTATGCTAAATGTGAGGATATACTTCTGCACAACTTCTAGCACAAGTCTGTCCTGTGTGTGTGTGTGTGTGTGTGTGTGTGTGTGTGTGTGTGTGTGTGTGTGTGTGTGTGTGTGTGTGTGTGTGTGTTTATGCAGAAGTTCTTACCTGATAGCCCTTGACTCCAGACTCTGGCAAGCTCTGCCTGGGACAGACAGATGAGCAACACAGCGCACAGACCCATGACCAGCGTTCTCTCTGTCCTTCACTCACTCCTCTCCTCTTCTTCCTCCTCCTCTCCTCTCTTCTCCCTCCTCGGCTCCTCCCGTGTCACCTTGCTCCTCTTTTCTGTGTGTACTCTGACAAGCTCTTTTTCTTACTCTGCTTTATTTTCTGTCTCTATTCCCTCCCTCTGCTCTTCCCCTCCTCTCTCACTGTTTTCCACTTAGGAAGAAAAAGAAACAGATTCTTGTCTTCTTCTTTCACACTGCTGCTGTGCTTTCTTCCACTAAATTCTCGGATGTTGTAGTCATGGTAATGCGAGAGTTCAAGGCGGGACAGGCAGGCAGACCAGTTGAGAAAAAGAGTTCTCCACCTCCCTGTTCTTTCTCTCTTGATGTCTCTCTCTCTGCCTACTTTTGAGGGCAGGCAGAGACTACCCCACTTCCAAATATTTATATATTTCTGCTTTTCTCTTTCTTTTAAAACAAGACTGTATGAGGGTGGAGCTTTATCTAGTGCCACCTAGTGGAAATGACATCCTATAGGTAGACGCACACACTTTCTTTTGGTGACTTTTCAGGACATGATTTTATATATATATGTAGTGTATATATTGTATATATGTAACTACCTGTAGGTAATATGACTTTTCTACACCTAATCCTAAACCTAACACTAACCGTAACCTCAGTAACCACTAAGAAATGATTTTACCCTTTCAGTTTTGAAAAAAGTAGCATATAGCTTTATGAAAAACACATTACAAGGCTTTGCTACATAGTTAGGAAACTTTTGTCCTGACATTTCACAACTCAAAACTAACACACACACACACACACACACACACATGCACAATTTATAGTGTTTAGACTTGTTACAGTTTTAATCAAGCTCATAATCTATGCAGCCCTTTTTATGTTCCCATGAAATCAAACAAAATGTTACATGGAGGTCTTGCAAACCAAAAACATTCCATTCAGACATGCTATCCAACAGTTAAATAAACTCTTCCCCTGAGCCTACATGTATGACAGTTCAACAAAATGGCCAATGCTAATATTTTTGCACCCTTTCCCTGACCCATAGCCTGTAACTGTAGTGAGAACAGTACAACAATTCTGCAGAACGTCTCTGAAAAAGAGAGAGGATCAAGTGGAGCAACTCGAAAGGATCCCACACAGCTGCCGAGCACCATAAAGTGCCAATACTCCCACAGAGAGATTAGCTTTCCAAAATCAAACCCATGAGGACACACACACACACACACACACACACACACACACACACACACACACACACACACACACACACACCGTCTCTTACAGAAGCACACACTCTCACAGCTTGTGTTCCCACCATTCTTGTTGGGGTTACTGAACAAGGCCCTGCAAAAAACAGTGATTTCCTTGTCAACGCTTTGCTAACACCTTGGTGTGCACAGCAAATCCAATTTACAGGAAATGCCAAAGCATCTGTTAAAAATAATACAACCCACTTAAACAGATCCTTAATGAATCAAAATCTCCAAACGATATAGTTTATCTGAGAAGGACACAGGGTATTACTTGCATTCTTGTGCTGTTCTTAGTGTGGTGTGATGAATTTGCCAGGCAGCCTGCATGTATATTGATCTGTGAAGTCATCCCTGTTTCCCATATATTTTGCAGTGAGGAATGTCATGACAGCACATCTCAAGCCACATTCTCACTCTGACACTCCTTAAAAAAAACCTGTTTTTATTTCTACTCAAAACTGGCATGTTCTGTCCCAAGGTTATGCAATGTTGGTGGTTTGTTCTTCCAGTTACACAGCACAGATGTAGTGTGTGGGATTCATTTTAAGGGCATTTATGAGTGAACATAAACTGATTAAACAGTATGAACACTTCTGTTCTGAATCTATGACCTTCAACCAGAACCCTGTCCAAACAGCAAACACATATATTTGACCAGATGATTTAAAATCAAATTAACTACACTTTAAATCATGACATTTCTCTTATAAGTCTTTCTGCTTTTGGAAGACTAACATTTGAACGTATTCACGTGGCAATCTAGAGAGCAACCACATCCTGGCACTTGAAATGTAGCTCAGATGGACTACCCATCAATGCAGCATATTTACATCATATAATGTAATTCTAAGCTGTAAATTAAACAGACTCATTAAAAGAGGCACCAGTTTTTTTATGTTCGTCCAGGGCAGAATGAGTTGTCAAGAAAGGGTTCAGCGTGTTCAAGTGTGGTTGTTTTAACTAAACTAAATGGTCAAATGGAAAAATGGAGATAATCGCTTCTTCATTATCTAAGCAGAGTGTTCCACACTTATTTATTTAAAACCACCTGTGGTAGGCATGCATGAGCAGGATGAGGAATGGCTACTGACACAATCTGTTTCTAAAATGATGACAGAGTTGTTATAAGAACCCTATATAACCCCTACTCTAGATATCCTTCTTGATCCACTTCCTTATCCTCTTCTCCTTCATTCTCTCCATTCATCTGGCACCAAACAGTGGCATGTTTCTGATTAGATCAGAAATCCTGCTTGCCCTGCTGTTGTTAGAAACAGATTCAGGGGAAAGAGAGGCTTGTAAAAAAAAAAAAAACACTAGAAATGGAGCATTCAAACAAATAAGAACTAAACAGGTTCTGTATGTGTTGTCAAGGTCTGTGTAAATCTTGAAATGATTACATTGAGATATATATTTGAGCAAGTACTTATTCTAAGTGTGCCTCTACCTGGTGCCCTGGTGCAAGAACTTATTTTGTGTTTGCTATAATCAGGTGTTTGATTTCATCTATGACAAATACATATTTAGGATATATATACAGTTGTGCTCATAAGTTTACATACCCTAGCAGAATTTATGGTTTCTTGGCCATTTTTCAGAGAATATG